>CM021763.1:78921685-79008255 GCA_011075105.1 Heteronetta atricapilla | reverse complement strand
AATAAATTCTACGTTTGGTTAACTAATATTAATATATCTAACAGCATATGAAAGTCACCAATGGGATGGCACATTGGCAGATAACAGACTTTTTTCTCATGTAACTGACTGCATTTGATAATTCACCACCCTTCTCAGTCTGACTGGTTCTGAAAAAAATGCTGAATTTCTTATAACTCAGATGAGAAAGTACCATGGCTTCAGCCTGGCTTCATGCACAGCCTAGCTTCAGACAATACATTTTAAAATTTCATTCATAAATACCTGATTTAAGCAAGAATTTAATACACCCAGAAATGAGACATATATATTAAACTTACTTTATTAAATACTTTTCTTTTATGTGCGTGTGCTTCAGTTGGAGTGGCGGAAGAAGCTAGAAAGACTTTTAGACATTTTCTTCTTTCTTGCTAAAGAAAAGTTCAGAATTTTCAATAGCCTGGAATCTTAAAAAAAACATTTAAATATGTAGACAATTCACTCTTAAAAGTAATAAACCTTAACATTGTTTTCAAGGGGAGATATATTTTCTCTTATGGATTCCTTTGTTTTTACTTTCTTCTTTTCTTCCACTATTATTAGCTGTAATTTAATTATCCTTTTGCTTCAGGAAGGTATGCAGACTTTATTGCATGCTACTCTTACTATTTTCATCTATTTGTTTTCCATTAAACAAAGTTAGTTTGAAAATATCAGACCTGAAATTTGCCACAAAAACTGGTGAAATGAAGAATCATAAATAAATAAATAAAAGGTCACAGATATTTCTCCTAATTACAATAAAATTTTATAGGATGTTGTCCAACTGATCTCTTTCTATGCGTAGTAGCAGGAAATCAGTTAGATCTGAGGAAGTCAGATAAAGTTCCAGTTTCATATGAAAGTCATCTATAAAAGCTACAACATTACTATTAGAACAGGAACTAACAGTAAGACAAATTAGAATGCAGGTCTGCCTAAAGCTGCACAACTCAAGTTCTTGGTACATAATTTACATCAGGTCTGGACAGGCATTCCATTTTTATTAGTTCCAATAAAAGCAGAAATAATCAGAAAGCTATATAAGAAATGAAAACACAACCAAAACAAATAATAACTGAAAGGACTGAATGACAATTGAGGGGAAAAAAAAATAAAATTAAATGAAAACTAAAAAAAGAAACTGTGAAAAACTGACTTGGAAATTAATAGGGAAATGAAAATAATGATTAATTTACAGAAATTTAAATCTCCTTTAATATGTTGCTCTTAACATCACTTACTTGTCAATGACCTGCAACCAAAGCAACAACAGAAATATTTATGTTCAGTTTTATTAAAGAATTTAAATAAGATAATACAAAATAAGTGTGAAATGCACAGTAAGTTATTTTTTCAAGTAGGTGTTGTTTTTTATGTTTTTGTTGTTGTTGTTGTTGTTGTTTGTTTGTTTTGTTTTTGATTACTATTTCTGGAGATATATATATATCTTGCAATACATCTTATCCCATAACAAACAGTAGAACTGAATATGTAGATACATGATCTAGATACAAGGCAGAGAAGACAATCATGTTATTTTTATAACCCGCAAATTTCTAGAAAGGTTTATAATGTTTTGGTGGGTATAGGTCACCATGGTCCCAAAAGAAAGAGCACATCCCTGCTGGCCTCTGATTATTTTCATAAAGCCAATATTGTTTGTGGATTTTTCACATTTAACCATGTGTGCTTTTGTGTAGAAACCCTTCTGGAGTGCCAACAAAGAATGTGAACAAAAAAGACAGAAAACATTAAACTCCTTAAGTGTTGTTATAGGTTAGCAAAGAGCAAACACTAACACAGCTATCTTATTTTAGATTAAAAATTGTGTTTTGATCTCTTTGCATGAAACATTGAGTGCTGACTTTGGAGGAGATGGGAACTTATCATTTCTTCCTCATTAGCTAGCTACTTCCCATTGCATATTACTTTCTATTACTTAGTATACCAGGGCAAAGAATGGAGACTTTTTTTTTTTTTTTTTTTAAAAAAAAAAAAAAAAAGTTCACTGTATTTTTCTCTGAGCAGAGAAGGGATGTATTAGACTCTATATACTCAATCTTACTTCATCAAGTTTCAGCAATATTAATTCTGTAAACTGCCATTCTTCCACCTGCTCAGCTCTGGCTGGAAAACTACAGACCCTTTAAAATCTCTATGCAAACTTTTCTTCTGCAGAAAACAGAGCTGCGTAGACAATAGCGTGAAAAGGAAGGAAGGTACATGTTTTCTTTCTGTGATACAGTGTGGAATAAATGTCCTGCAACATGAAAAATGTCCAAGATCTACAGATTAAGACAAGTACTGCTGGACCTGAGAATTTTCCCAGTCGAACAAAGGCATGTAGTTTGCTACCAGAAACACATAACAAAATAACATTTTTATTCACCCTTAATTCATATTCAGTTCTAATCTGTGTTTCTGAAATGTTAAAATATCTTGTTATATCCAAAAAGTTATTTTTTTTCCCTGCACAGAGTTGTCTGTACTAAGTTCATCTATTGCCCAATATTTTATTATTATCTTGGGAATGTATACATATACATGTATATACATACTCTAAGACTGGTCTGATGGTTTTTCAGTAAATTGCAGTCCTAGATGTGATTTAACAAATAAGTAGTATGAAATAGCATTCTCCTTCTTGGCATGGATTAAATACCAGCTGCTTTGATATAACATAAAAAAAAATCTATTGCTTTTGAATGAATATAATGTTTTACAATCAGCTTGGTTCACATTATATAGGGAATTACAATTTTACTCATTGTTGCTGGGAATGATATATTCTACTACAGCATCAGCCAGGAATCAGAGATAAGAAGCTTTAAGACTTTAATTAGAAAGGTTTTTAGCCTTAAAGATATGTAAACAGGATTAATACTAGTGGGTTTGAAAGCTACATGTGATCTCTGATGACAACTCTTGCTTTGAGGCAAATACTTGTTTCTTAATTAAAACCCCTGGTACCAAAATAAAGAGACCTATACAGTCATTTTCATTCTCCAGACAGAGTAACAATCAAAATATTGACACTAGTCTCAATCTCTACATCCAGAGGTACTGGAAGAAACAGATGAGATTTGTAGCATTTATCCATGAAAATTTCCCACAGACCTAGAGCTGTCAGTCACTTATACTAATCACCATTATCAATACATGTTCATTACATACACAAGCCCTCACTAAAATAAAAGTACATGCATAAGACTTTTTTTTTTTTTTTTTTTTTTTTTTTGATGCAATTGATAAGAATTCTACTGTGTCCTCTACTTATATTAAAGATGAATAATTCGGAGAATCTGTTTGTACTGTAGGAACTGTTGTGAAGCAGTAGTAACTAGGCTTTAATAATTAATCAAATACAATTTTCTTGTCCATATAAGCCTTGTAAAATAATGGTAGGACACAACACTTTAGTGAACAACACCAACAAATTAGAACTTCTAGCACAAATACACTGGAGTTTATAGTATGGGAACACCGAGAATGTAAATCATTCTTCAGAATTGAGTAACAGCATAAAATAAACATATTGGAGAGAGAATACAAGCTTTTTGAGACAGGAATTGTGAGAATAAATCTGAGAAACAGGATTAGGAGGAAATAACAACCCAGTCTAAAACATCTGTAGACTAATTTTCTAAATGCATTCTGTATTTACTTGTGAGAGTACAGATCACAAGGATGGGAGAGGGAGTGAAAGGGGAGGAGGTGGTGAAGGGGAGAGAGAGAGATGATGGATGGGGGGAAGGAAGGAGAGGAAGAGTGGGAAGAGAGGAATGGGAAAAGAAAGGGATGGGAAAGGGAGGAAATTGAAGTGGGAAGGAAAAAATGAAGGAAAGAGAGGAAAAGGAGGGAGAAAATGGAAGAAAAAAAAATGAAGTTAGAAAGGGAAGGGAGAAAGAAGGGAGAAATAAAGGAGAAAATGCAGAAAAGGGAGAAAATAAGGGAAAATGAAAGGAAAAAAAAAGGAGAAAAGGAGAAAGAAATTAGAAAAAAAAAAAGGTAGGAAAAGGGGATAAAGATAAGTAAAGGGTAAAGGAAAGGGAAAAGGAAGAGGAAAAGGAAAAGGAACAAAAAGACAAAAAATGTGAAAAAAATGAAAAAAAAAAGCAGAAAAGGGTGGAAAAGGTAAAAAAAAAAAAGGTGAAAAGGATCAGAAATAAGAAAAAGGAGGAAAAGAGAGGAAAAGGGGGAAAAGAGCGAAGGGGAAGGCAGGAGGGAAAAAGGATAAAATGGATGAAGTGGGGAAAAGTACTGATAAACAAGAAACAAAGAAAGGTCTTCTGGAAGTATTCACTTAAGGTATTACAGAGAGAATACTTAAGCCCATATCTAGGAGAGAAAGAGTAGCTCCTAGTAGCTTAGTCTATTTGAAATATCCGAAAGATGTGGAAGAGAGTAACCATAGAAACCTCATCTCCAACCTCATCTCCTTAAATGATCGTGTGACCAGACTGGTAGATGAGGGAAAGGCTGTTGATGTAGTCTACTGAGACTTCAACAAAGCCTTTGGTCTCCCCTGTCTATGGAGATTCTATGGGAGGTTCTATGGGAGGTACTATGGGAGATTCTATGGGAGGTTCTATGCCCTGTTTTATGGGAGATTCTACGCCCTGTTCTATGGGAGATTCTATGCCCTGATCTATGGGAGATTCTATGAAAGGTTTCATGGAGATCCTATGCCCCGTTCTATGGCAGGTTCAATGTCCCGTTCTATGGCAGGTTCTATGCTTGGTTCCATGGGTGGTTGGTTCTATGTGTGGTTCCATTAGAGGTTCTATGGGAGGTTCTATGGGAGGTTCTATAGGAGATACTATGACAAATTCTATGGGAGAGTCTATGGGAGGTTCTATATGTGGTTCTATGGGTAGTTGTATGGGTGGTTTTATTGGAGGTTTTATGCTTCATTCTATGGGAGGTCCTATGGGAGGTTCTGTGGGAGATTCTATGCCCCATTATATTGGAGGTTCTATGGGCACATATCAGGACATTACCATTCTCCTTGGGAAACTGTCTGCTTGTGGCCTAGACAGGTATACTCTTCTCTGGGTAAAGAACTGGCTTGTGGGCCATGCCCAGCTGGTTGTGGTTAATGGAGTTAAGTCCACTTGGCATTACATTGTCAGTGGTGTACCCCAAGGGTTGGTACTGGGGACTATCCTGTTTAATATCTTTATTAGTGACTCGGATGAGGGGATTGAGTGTACCCTCAGTAAGCTTGCAGACGACACCAAGCTGGGAGGTAGTGTCAATCTGCCTGAGGGTAGGGTGGCCCTTCAGAGGGCTCTGGATAGGCTGGACTGCTGGGCTGAGGTGGATGGGATGAGGTTTAACAAGGCCAGGTGCTAGGCCCTGCACTTTCACCACAAGAACCCCATGCAGCGCTATAGGCTTGGAGCAGAGTGGCTAGAAGATTGTGAAGAGGAAATGGACCTGGGAGTGTCAATCGATGCTCAGCTGAACATGAGCCAGCAGTGTGCCCGAGTGGCCAAGAATGCCAATGGCATCCTGGCCTGTATTAGAAATAGTGTAGCCAGCAGGAGCAGGGAAGTGATTGTCCCACTGTACTTGGCTTTGGTCAGGCTGCACTTCACGTACTATGTTCAGTTTTGTGTCCCTCACTACAAGAAGGACATTGAGGCCCTGGAGTGTGTCCAGAGAAGGCCAACAAAACTGGTGAGGGGTCTGGAGAGCAAGTCTTAGGAGGAGCGGCTGAGGTAGCTGGAGTTGTTTAGTTTGGAGAAGAGGAGGCTAAAGGGAGACCTTATTGTACTCTACAACTTCCTGAAGGGAGGTTGTGATGAGGAGGGGATTGGGCTCTTTCAGATAACTAATGATAGGACTCAAGGAAATGGCCTCAAGTTGCACTTGGGGAGATTTAGAACAGATATCAGGAAAAACTTTTTCTCTCAAAGAGTGGTCAGGTGCAGGAACAGCCTGCCCATGGATATGGTGGAGTCACCACCCCTCTCAAGAAGCACCTGGACAAGGTGCTACAAGATATGATGTAGTAGCTTAGTGGGTAGTATTGGTGATAGGAGGACAGTTGGACTGGATGATCTTGTAGGTCCTTTCCCAACTTGTGTTTCTATGATTCTAAGATAAATTCTCTAGATTGAAAATACACTGTTTAGCTGAATGACAAAATCCCATGTGTTATTTGTTTTTGTTTTGTTTTGTTTATTTGTTCTGTTTCCTTGTAGTTATAAATCACAGAGATTATGAAGAATCTGAGAGGAGAAACAGAATCTATAACAAAGAACATCTCTCTCTAAGTTAAAGCACGCAATGTTTGTTCAATAAAGCTATAGCAGACAATTTTTACTGTTATTTTCAATGCCCCCCAACCCCTGCCCAAGCCCAGAATTCAAAATAAATACTTTAATTTTTTATTTATTTTTTATTATAAAAAGGATTGTCGTCTGATCTTGTTCTCAAATTGCCATTGCAAAATTGAGCCTGTTACTTTACTCTTTAGGAAATCCTACCTGTAAGACTATTTGAATTAAGTGTTCAAACATCTGTGCAAGTTGAATGGCAAGTACTGTTACCTCAACCGGAAATCTTGCTTTTCTGTTTATATGCTGTACAAATTGTTTCTGATAGTTTTGAGTTGTGTTTTAGAAAACTAAGGCCTTTTTACACAATATTATATACATTACACTGTGCACAAGCATGTGGTATCAAATAAAAACTATATATTTTCACCCAGCTAACAGCAAGTCAGACACAAAACAAACAGAAAAACTTGAAGCATGGGTCTTTTTAGAAGTTAAAGAATATAAATTAAAATACAAAGTTATTAAAGTAAATACCAGGTACTATAATACCCTGTCATCTCCAAATCTTAGTTTATGTACTTTTATTTAGAACTGATTGAGTCAGACAAATATAATCCCATTCTTACATAATTATCTCCCTATTATAATTTTATTTTAAATAGCAGACTGGAGAGTACTCAGTTCCTCACTAGAAAGAACAGTTATGGTTCTAAATAAACAGACATCAAAAATTGAAAGCATTCTTATGTTCTCTGCCAAAATTCTCTAAGTATGACATGATTTTTAGACATTATTCTATTGCAATAACTGATAAAGTCTGTTATCAAACATCATATAATTAAATGTTTTTGGGCAATCTCAAAAATCTCTGACTAAAAATTAACTCCGACATCTGTAAAATAGATCACTGAAGAAAGATTATGCATTGTCATTAAATCAGTTCCACATATTAGTAAAATATTAAGGGAATCGCTAGCATTTTCTGAATATGCAGTTCTCACTAAATCTAAATTAGATGGTCCTATACTAGCCTTCAATGATATTTAAATTTTATTCAAAAGTCAACAAAATTAACTCAGTACATGCCATGCTTTCTTCCACATCAGAAGTCTCAGGCTTCTACAAAACATCTACATCCTTCTTTTTTCTAGAACCCTATGAACACAAAATTGGAAAAGCTATTTTGCAGATTATTTTCCTCTCTTTGCCAAACAAATTAATAAATAAAAAGCTGAGGAGAAAGAAGGCATACTGGGAGGCACAAAATCAGAAATAGAATAATGTACTCTTTATGCTCAACACTCAGTGTGTGTGTGGATAAATTCAATCACACTTCCAGGAAAAGTAAAATCCTAAGATTGGGAAGGAAAAAAGTCAATATTATACCCGAGTGTTGATACAAAATACTGATACTGTAGTACCTATTTTCCAGAACCCACAAGATTTTGATTTGAGATCAGACTTCAGAGACTTCCACTGTCTCTGGGTGACATGAGTAAGGATTTTCCTTTTGCAGCCCATAAATGTTGATAGTATATTGTTAGCTTAAAAATAAAAACAAATCTAGTTTTATCATGAAAAACACAGCAGTATATGTAAAGGATTGTCCTGGTTTCTTTGTTAAATATATAAACATCAAATGGATTATAAGTAAATCAAGCATAGTAAATAAAATGAGACTCATCTATATAAATGATAAGTAGTTGTCATTTTTTTAAAAAATGCATTAAGTACTTGTTTAATAACAAAATACTTTATCAACACTTGGAATTATGATATCACCTTCATTTCAGGTATTGAAAAATACTTTGCTAATCCAGCTTGGCCTAAAAATATTTAGGGAAGCGAATTTTAGGGAACTGAATTTACCGCTCACTTTATAAATAAGGAAATGTAATCAAAATATGAAGTTGTTAAAGATGTAACAGAGAAATTCTGGTGAAGCTAGTGTCAAAACCTACACCCCTTATATCACCACTGTGACTTAACCTGCAGACCATCTTGGTAGATGTAGTTAATCCAGCCAATTGGTTATAGAGATGCACAGAGGTGATGTACAGCATTCGTTAGACAATGAATTAACAGATCCAAGGCAATATGTTCTCCACAATAATTAGCTGCAGTGCATTCTTTACCAAGAATGCATTTTAGGACTAGAATGCCAAATAATGTGGTAACTGAAATGACATCTAGCAGGAAAAGTGCAGTCATTTAGCTATTACCATGCTAAATCTCTGATAGAATAGGAACAAATTACTTCAAACAAATTACTACACCGGGCAGGAGTCTCAAGCCTTTTTAGCTCTCCTGGTAAATCTTCACCTGACATCGAAGACAACTGGCAGGGTTTTGTCACACACCTTTTAAGCCTCTCAAGAGGAAAGAATAACATTGTTGGCAGGAGCTTCTGACAAAAACATGTTGAGTGGGATGATCAAGCAGCTTTAAAGCTGGAATGCAATTTCCTTGCTGATCCTCCACATCATAACAGCTTTTTAGCTGCACCAAGTCCTTTTTTGAACCAGTAAATATCTCTTTTGGGAGAAAATATGCATCAAACACTACATATAATCATGTTTTTTATTTTATTTTATTTCATTTCATTTTATTTTTCTCTTGGGATATATTTCATGGGTGATGAGAGCTTAGTTAAGTAAGATCCTGGTTCAAGCAAAACTCATAAGCTTATGCTTAACTTTAATCATACAAACATTCACATTAAAATTTCAGAATAGTTTGTACTTTATAATTAACATATGCTTGAGAGATTCACTAAGATCTCAAAGAAAAAGCGATGTTAATATATAATTCTAAATGAAATATATATATATATATTTCATTTAGAATATATATATATATATATATATATAATCTGCACTGTTAAGTAGGGAATTCCATGAGAAAGTATTGTACTGGATACATTAAGCAAACACTCAGAATACTGAAACTTCGCATTTTCTTTGTTGGAATTTCTTACTTAGCAAGTGAAAGTTTCAATCTTAGAATTGTTTCCATACAATAAATATAGGATTGTATGCACATTTACATGTATGTGACACCAGATATTCATGCGCATCATGAATGTAGACTTTTATAATTTTGATTTGTAAGAAGGTATTCAGTTCTGTATTCACTATAAAGAGCTCATGATCATACAAAAATGTACAGACTAATTTATAATGATTTTGCTGTGAAAAAGTAGGTTTAAATGCTATCAACATCATAAATGGGGACAGCTATTCATGATCATGTTTTCAGAATTAATTTTGGTGCCTTTTTTTTTTTTTTTTTTGTGGTGGTTTTACTCAACTGGGCAGCTGAGCTCCACCACAACTGTTCTCTCACTCCCCCTCCTCAAAGGGAAAGGAGAAACTAGGATTGAAAGGGCTCCAATGTTGAGGTAAAGACAGGAAGATCACTCAACAATTATCATGATGGGCAAAACAGATGCTGAGTAGGGAGATTAGTAAAATTAGTAGCGAGATTAGTAAAATTTATTGCCTATTACTAGAAAGCTAGAGAAGTGAGAGAAAAAGGAAAGAAATCAAAAACATCTTCCCACATCCACCCTGTGTCACCTCCTCCACCCAAGTGGCGCTGGGGAACGGGGAATAGGCGCTGTGGTCAGTCACCGATGCTTCTTCTCCGCCACTCCCTCACAGTCCCTCTCTGTCCCTGCTCCCCATGGGGTCCTTCCCACAGGATGCCGTCCTTCCCAAACTGATCCTGCGGGGGCTGCCCACAGGCAGCAGCTCCCACACAGCTCCATACCACGGGGTCCATCCATCCCCCAGGAGCACACTGCTCCAGCACGGGTCCCGCACGGGTGGGCGGCAGCTCCCCGCAGGCCCCCTGCTCCTGCGGGGGCTCTCCATGGGCCGCAGCCTCCTCCAGGCCACATCCACCTGCTCCACCGGGGGCTCCTCCACGGGCTGCAGCGTGGAGATCTGCTCCGTGTGGGACCCATGGGCTGCAGGGGGACAGCCTGCTCCACCAGGGGCCTCTCCACAGGCTGCAGGGTAAGTTCTGCTCCAGCACCTGGAGCACCTCTGTTTCCTTCTTCTTCACTGACTTAGGTGTGTGCAGGGGTGCTTTCCACAATTCGCTCTCTCAACTGTTGTGTCACAGTAGTTTTTTTGTTTGTTTGTTATTTTCTTTTTTAAAAACCTGCTCTCGCAGAGGCACAAACAACTTCATTTATTGGCTAGGCTCTAAGCAGCAGCAAGTCGCTTCGTAGCCATCTGAAATAAGCCCTATCTAACATGGGCAACTTCTGGAATCTTCTCACAGAGGCTACCTCATGCAGCCCCCCACTACCAAACACTTACCATGTAAACCCACTGCAAAATATAGCAGTTTTGAATCATCTTTCAGGACAAGATTTAGAGTGATGATGTGGATAATCAGGGCCCCTTTCTTATGTGTATGAGTCCAGTTCCTATTGCACCATTAAGATACTATGTGTCTCTGGGAGACCAGCTAAGTGTTTGTCTCTTTTTATATTCAACAGAACCTCATGCCTGTGTCTGAGCAAGTTAGAACTCTAATTCAGTAGTCTCAAACTGTTCAATTAATGTATTCTAATGTACAAAGAATATACATTTTCATAAGAGGTATATCTCCAAGGGTTCTTATAATTACATTAAGCCCATTTAAACCTCTGACTGCCATGAAAATATTTTCTTTTATCAGATTTCCAGACAAAGCAACTTCTAGAAGCATATGAAGGTATTAATCTCTTTTCAGTTTAATTAACGCACTCTTCAAAATAACTTAGAAACATTCTCAATAGAAGCAATTCCCATATGGTTTTATCAGATATGTCTTTACCTTTTCTTAAATAAAAATAATAATAAAAAATAAAAATCATTATTTAACACTTATTTAAAGGTGTTTTAAAAATAGAAAAAAAGCTTTATTTTGTAATTTCCCTTTATCTTTTTCTGATACACTATATTATACACAACTGATAAATTAGTATATATTTGGAACCCATTTTATTTGCAAGACTGATGACAAAATCCAGACAAAAAGATTAGTACATCTTTTCCTTACACTGCTTTAAGAGAAAAAGATATTGCTTGTGAGTCTGTTTCTGTTTATGTAGATATGCAGCCTGACTATTTGAGAGCTCAGTTAATCTTTATCCTGGGCTCCATTTACATCTTTTATAACCCTGGAAACATCCAACAGTTATAAAGACCCTGGTATACTGCTTGTCAGTACTGCATCCAACAGTAAAGAGAACTTTATACATATACTTTAAGGTAGCTTGGATTTATTCCTCTAGAATAGGCAATAACCTCGTAGTTAGTGAAGATCTCACCTTCATAAATTCTTCACAACATCATTCTTGTCCATAAAAAATCATACAGGTAGGGAGAAAACATTCAGATTTATGTTCTGATTCAGCACAAAAGTTTGAGGACAGAATTCATTGTCAGGACTACAGAAGAGCTGACAGAAAAGTAGCATTCAGTAGTCATGAAAACTGGTTGAATAAACTTTCACCCCTCAGCTCATTATCACAGATCACACATATGCTTTTGTGTTTTCAGATATGTGCAGGTAAATAAAAAATAAACAGTGATGTCAATGCGGGAAAACTATCAAATTTCCAAAGAAAAAAAAAAAAAAGATTGGATGCTCATCTGTACACTTTTAATGAGCAATAGGATTCAAGTCCAAGCACTTACCCATTTAAATGTTTTACTTTCAGTTGATCAATTCACCTCATAGTTCATGAATAAGGTTGAGGTTACAGGTGAAACAGATTTCAGTACTGCTAGCAGTGTATTATAATCAATACTATGTCCAAACGAGCCATTACATGCTCTGATAAGTGTCTAGGATGATGAATTTCTCTCTACTATGTAGCTGCCCCTCAGAGGAAAACATTTCACACCAAAAAAATAAAAATAAAGTTATTTTTTTCCATTCAACTTGTTTAAAGCAATGTAGGACATATTCTTACATAGACAAGTAAAGCACTTAGTAAAAATCAGTTTTGATGTAACATTAAAAATTGCATTATATTTGGGGTAGCCTTCATGTGTTCCTAGCAATGTATTAGAGAAGAAACTTGAAATGGTGTTTTGCTTTGGATAATCATATTTATGTGCAGTTGAAAGGTATTGCCTCAGACTTGCCATCACTCAAAAAAATAATTAAACTAGTTGACTTCAACAGAACAGCTGTTATCTCAGCAGCTGGTACCATTGAAGACTTTCAAGTTTTGCCTTGCTGTATTAACTTTGGTTTGAAAGTGCAAGATATTGAAGGAATTGAAAATCTGTATGGAAGGACACTAACATAAAGAAAGTTTCTGCTGAGGAAACTCTGGTCTGTTTAACCTCAAGAATAAAAGAATCACAGAAATCACAGAATTTCTAGGTTGGAAAAGACCTCAAGATCCTCGAGTCCAACCTCTGACCTAACACTAACAGTCCCCACTAAACCATATCGCTAAGCTCTACATCTAAACGTCTTTTAAAGACCTCCAGGGATGGTGACTCCACCACTTCCCTGGGCAGCCTAACAACCCTTTCGGTAAAGAAGTTCTTCCTAACACCCAACCTAAAACTCCCCTGGCACAACTTAAGCCCATTCCCCCTCGTCCTGTCACCAGGCACGTGGGGGAATGGACCAACCCCCATCTTGCCACATCCTCCTTTAAGGTACCTGTAATGAGCGATAAGGTCGCCCCGGAGCCTCCTTTTCTCCAGGCTGAACAATCCCAGCTCCCTCAGCCGCTCCTCATAGGACTTGTTCTCCCAGCCCCTCACCAGCTTCGTTGCCCTTCTCTGGACTCGCTCAAGCACCTCAATGTCCTTCTTGTAGTGAGGGGCCCAAAACCAAACACAGTACTCAAGGTGCAGCCTCACCAGAGCCGAGTACAGGGCCAAGTACGATCACCTCCCTAGCCCTGCTGGTCACACTGTTTCTTATACATGCCAGGATGCTGTTGGCCTTCTTGGCCACCTGAGCACACTGCTGGCTCATATTCAGCCGACTATCAACCAATACTCCCAGGTCCTTCTCTGCCTGGCAGCTCTCCAACCACTCATCTCCCAGTCTGTAGCTCTGCTTGGGGTTATTGCACCCCAGGTGCAGGACCCAGCACTTGGCCTTGTTGAACTTCATACAGTTGACCTCAGCCCATCGGTGCAGCCTATCCAGATCCTCCTGCAGAGCCTTCCTACCCTCAAGCAGATCGACACGCGCACCTAACTTGGTGTCATCTGCAAACTTACTGAGGGTGCACTCAATGCCCTCATCCAGATCATTGATGAAGATATTAAAGAGGACCGGCCCCAGCACCGAGCCCTGGGGGACGCCACTAGTGACTGGCCTCCAACTGGATTTTACTCCATTTACCACGACTCTTTGGGCCTGGCTATCCAGCCAGTTTCTAACTCAATGAAGCGTATGCCAGTCCAAGCCAAGAGCAGCCAGTTTCCTGAGGAGAATGCTGTGGGAAACGGTGTCAAAAGCCTTGCTGAAGTCAAGGTAGACCACATCCACAGCCTTTCCCTCATGCACCCAGAGTGTCACTTTGTCATAGAAGGAGATCAGGTTCGTCAAGCAGGATCTGCCTTCCATAAACCCATGCTGACTGGGCCTGATCGCCTGCTTGCCCAGCAAGTGCCCTGTGATGACTCTCAAGATAATCTGCTCCATGAGCTTCCCTGGCACTGAGGTCAAACTGACAGACCTGTAGTTTCCCGGGTCAGTCCTCCGGCCCTTCTTGTAGATGGATGTCATGTTTGCTAGCCGCCAGTCAACTGGGATCTCCCCCGATAGCCAGGACTGCTGATAAATGATGGTAAGCGGCTTGGCCAGCACCTCTGCCAGTTCTCTCAGTACCCTTGGGTGGATCCCATCCGGCCCCATCAACTTGTGCACATCCAAGTGCCGTACCAGGTCACCAACCATTTCTTCGTGGATAGTGAGGGCCACATCTCTCTCCCCATCCCCTTCCACCAGTTCAGGGAACTGGGTGAAAGGAGTTCAAAGGTGAAAGGAGTTCAAAGTGCAGTCTTTAATTACAATAGAAATAGCATGATAGAAAAGATAAAGAGCAGCACCACTAAAGGATGTGCAAGTTGGCGTACAAGTTGCAGGAAGTGCGATTTCTTATGCATAGTAAGTATGCATAAGTACTGGAACTGTCATCTACCTGAACTTCTGTAAGGCCTTTGACATGGTATATGTCAATGTGTAGATCACAACAGGTTCTTTCAGGTACATGACAGAAGTCAATTACATGTAAGGGAAAAACAGGAAATGGCTGTGAAAAGTGTGGGTTTCAGTGTCAGTACTTTTTAACTTGACAGAGATAATACCAAGAATACTAATGGTATTCACACCAACATCAAAAATACACCAAGTACAGCAAATATAAACAGCTGTACTAACAATCCTTTCTGTTCATGAACACTGTTAAACCTGCAATGTAGTGGAAGTTACAAGAGAGCGTATGTAGTCCCCATTGAAGCAGAACACAACGAATGCTATTAGTCCTGGACATCAGTCAGTTTTACTTCAGCTTCCAATCCCTAGCTTATCTTCTTGAATCATAAAAAATCACTGGTTGTTCCAGGGTTGGTTTATAATCTTGCTAATGACAGTGTATATTTACCAAGTTCTTTGTCAATTAGAGTGAATTTAAGTTTATTAAGCAGGAGAAATCTAAGACTTACATTGTGTCCTCTTCTAGAAGTTATAGTTTAACTTCAGGTCTATTGCTGCTGGTGAAGAACATGGGGGCCACGATCATGTGCAATATCTTCATCCTACTCTCTACCTCCCCTATGCTGACAAGCTCTCATTTCAACGCTAAATTTGTCACCAAAAAAGAAGACAGTATAATTCAACATATCTTGTTTTTACAAAGTGATCAGTCTTTGCAGAAATCACCCTCATTAAATAGCTTTCTTTTGACCTCCTCAGCTGAGGAATCATCTCAGATGTTAAATCTGCAAATATTATGGTAGTTGGCATGGTGACAATAATTTGTTTTTTGAACAGAAATTTCTGCCTGTTTACCAAGCTCTTGAGGGAGAACTTCCACATTATCAACAGGAGAAACACAAGGACCAAGCAACTTCCATTCTTAGATTAGCAAGATATAGAAAACAACTTTTCTGAACCCTAGGCTAGCAATCTGGACAGCACATCTCCATAAAATTTATCAAGGTGACAGTGGGATATAGAGTGAACATATTAATGTGAAAGTGAAATATACTTGGTATATTTACTCTTTGTGTCATTCACTTCAGAACAAAGTCTTGACAAATTTGTCATTATATCCAACTATGATACATAAGAAATAAGAAACAATGATGGTTCACTGTTCTGAGTATTTGATTACTGATAACGCTTAGATCACAATAAGATGAAAAAGATACATACATACATACATACATACATATATATATATAATTCTTTTGTAAATGCAATATGTATTAGAACATACTGGAATTCAAATAAAGCTTATATTTTCTGTGTACTATGACCTTGCCAGGAAATGTTCACATGCAGCTATATTAGCATGAGGCAGAAAGTCAGAATCTATGTCCCAAGTAAGACAGACATAGTTTTATGAAATATCCGCTGTAGAAAGTTTGCTTTGCAAAAATAAATAAATAAATAAATAAATAAATATATAAATAAAATTATTTCTAACCAAAGATTTCAACAGATTTCCACATTAAACTTCAGTACAGACTAGCATTTAAAACCCATCTTTAAAGAGAAAGGAAAGGCTTTCTTTTCCGTTTGTTGTTATTGTTTCGGGTTGGGTTGGGTTGGGTTGTTTTTTCCTGTATTCCTGGAGGTATGGTCTTTAAAACCTCAAAGAAGGAATAAATTCTTTAAGTCATTTAGCAAATGTAGAAAATGCAGAACAATTTGCAACAAAAAAAAATAAATACATAAAAATTACATGTTGTGTAAAAGAACAATTTGGAAGGAAGAGGAATGTTATGTCATGCCACTACTTCAAGGTTAAAAAATATAATTTCTAAATTTTCCATCTTATCAACTCCTTGAATCCTTTCAGTTTTCTTTAGAGTATCTGGATATTGTTAGGACTGTGATATGTTTTGAGTAATATAAATCAACTGTATGAAGCTAATCTGTTTGTACTTCCTGTAATCTTTATTCACTTTTTTTTTTTTTTAATGACATGAGCTATAGAATCATAGATTAATCTGAAAAAAATCTCACTATATAATATAGTTTTACTTATGCAGGATTTTTCAATGGCATCAGAATTACAGATTATGACTAAAATCAAATTCTGCTCAGGAACAATGTTATTACAGTTTTGAAAGTTAAGTTTTCTAACAGAAAATGTAGTCATTCTGGAATAAAATAATCTTAAATATGGACTGAAGAAATATTATCCATGAATCTGAAAAAATATTCATTTAAATATAAATGAATTAAACCTCTATATAGTCCATGGATATCACTTTGCAAAATAGCTACGAACTTCTTTGTTCAACAACCTAATATTTTGTTTCTTTTTCCCTTGTAGCTTCTCTCCTCACAGAATATAGGTTTAATTAAATTGAAAAATTATCTCCATCATAAATTGAACACTTTTTTTATAATATATATATATATGTGTATTTACTTTTAGAAGTGAAAGAAACTTATTTTCTAAGTGTAAAATAATTTCTGTAAAGGTTGATTGTTTAGGTTTTCTCCTAAACAATTCAGGCAAAATACAAGGGCAAATTTAATAAACAACTTAGCATTTCATTTTCACAAAATTAACAATCACAGAGGTCATTCTAGAAGAATCAGTGCTTTAAAGAAAGGGTTTAATCTAATGTATTCAAGATTTACATTAATTACATTATTACAATTATTAATAAAGGCAAAATAAAAGTTCACGATCATCTTACAAACACAACTTTAATATGATGAGGTTTCATAGTAATGGTGATAATAACAATTAAAACAAAACCTCAAAGACTTTAAAATGAAAAAGCAAACACTTTTGTCTTCTGTAGTGGGTTTACATTGTAAGGTTTTGTTAGCAGGAGGCCATAGGGGTGGCTTGTGTGAGAAGGATCTAGAAGCTGCCCCGTGCTTGGTAAGGGCCCCACTGCTGACTAGAGCTGAGCCAGTAAGTGGTGCTGTTTGCACCTCTGTGAGAGCAGATTTAAGACATGAGAACAGATTTAAGACATTTCTATTGTGTAAACAGCAGGGCTAGGGAAGTGATTGTCCCCCTGTACTCGGCTCTGGTGAGGCCGCACCTCGAGTATTGTGTTCAGTTTTGGGCCCCTCGCTACAAGAAGGACATGGAGGTGCTTGAGCGAGTCCAGAGAAGGGCGACGAAGCTGGTGAGGGGCCTGGAGAACAAGTCCTACGAGGAGCGGCTGAAGGAGCTGGGCTTGTTCAGCCTGGAGAAGAGGAGGCTCAGGGGTGACCTTATCGCTGTCTACGGGTACCTCAAGGGAGGCTGTAGCGAGGTGGGGGTTGGTCTGTTCTCCCACGTGCCTGGTGACAGAACGAGGGGGAATGGGCTTAAGCTGCGCCAGGGGATTTTTAGGTTAGATGTTAGGAAGAACTTCTTTACTGAAAGGGTTGTTAGGCACTGGAACAGGCTGCCCAGGGAGGTAGTGGAGTCACCATCCCTGGAAGTCTTTAAAAGATGTTTAGATGTAGAGCTTAGAGATATGGTTTAGTGGGGACTGTTAGGGTTAGGTTAGAGGTTGGACTCGATGATCTTGAGGTCTCTTCCAACCTATAAATTCTGTGATTCTGTGATTCTGTGAAAACAAACAAACAAACAAACAAATGCTTTGCCACACAGCAGCTGGGAGAGTAAGAGGAACAACCTTGCAGGCAGCAAGGTCAGTGAAGAAGGAGGGGGAGAGGTGCTCCAGGCGCCGGAGCAGAAGTTCCCTGCAGCCTGTGGTGAGGCCCATGGTGAAGCAGGCTGTCCCCCTGCAGCCCATGGAGTACCAGGGTGGAGCAGGGTTTCCACCCATGGAGGAGACCATGGAGGAGACCACGGTGGAGCAGGTGGACCTGCACCGACAGACTGCGGCCTGTGGAAGACCCCTGCTGGAGCAGATTCTGGGCCAGACCTGTAGGCTGTGGAGAGGAGCCCACGCAGGAGCAGGTGACCTGGCAGGAGCTGCTGCCCGTGGGGGACCCAGGTTGGAGCAGTTTGCTCCCGAGGGATGGACCCCGTGGTATGGACCCATATCTGGAGCAGTTCGTGAAGAGCTGCTGCCTGTGGGAAGCCCACGCCGGATCAGTTCAGCAAGGACTGCATCCCGTGGGAGGGACCCCACAGCACAGGGGACGAGAGTGACCGAGAAGGAGCGGCGGCAAAGTGCCATAGACTGACCATAACCCCCATTCCCCTGTTCCCCTGTGCTGCTCGGGGAGAGAAGGTGGAAGGGGGGTTGGGGCGGGACGGGAAGGTGTTTTAGTTTTTTTCCTTTGTTTCTCACTTCTATAACTTGTTAGTAATAGGCAATAAACCTTACTGTCTCCCTATGCTGAGTTAGTTTCACACAGTCATGATAATTACTGTGCAATCTCCTCGTCCTTATCTCGACCCTTGAGCCCTTTTCACCGTATTTTCTCCCTGTTCCTCTTTGAGGAGGGCGAGTGAGAGAACAGTAACAGTTGTAGTGGAGCTCAGTTTTCCACCTGAGTAAAACTACCACAAAGTTACTTATTATTCTTTGCAAATATTCAATTTCTGCAATGTTGTCTCTTCTCAACTATATATGACCAGTAAAGTAAAAAGTTAACCTTTAGTTAGTTTGACTTTAGTAGTTTGATTCCTGATAATAGAAAAGAACTCTGCCTGGTCAGTTAGTAAGATTTTCTAAATTGACTTATGATTCAAAAGCCAGATAGAGAGAGGAAAGAAGGGAGGGAGGCGAAAGAGAGAGGAGAAGCAGGGGAGAGAGTGGAGGGAAAAAGAAAGCGAGAGAAAGAGTGAGAAAACAAAAAGAAAGTGAGAAAGACAGAGCAAAAGAGAAAGGCAGGGAGAAAAAGAGAAGGAAAGAAATAGCAGTAGCAATGAATGAAGTGGCATGTTTTTTTGAATGTACAATGCACCAGATTAAGTATAATAAATCACAGAATCACAGAATCATCTAGGTTGGAAGAGACCTCCAAGATCACTGAGTCCAACCTCTGACCTAATGCTAACAAGTCCTCCACTAAACCATATCACTAAGCTCTACACTGAAATGTCTTTTAAAGACCTCCAGGGATGGTGACTGTAATTATACAATAAAGCTGTCTCCATGCCAGATTCACAAATCCAGTTAGACTGTCCAATTGAAGTAATTCCAATGGTAATTTTTTTCCTGATAACATTTGGAAGTTTTCCAAATCTATAATACAACATCAGCATGAATTTGATTCAAAGATCTTTGATTTCTGACATATCTTTGAGTATTAAAATCCAATGCTTACCTAAAGTGAATACAATGTTCCAAACAAAAGTTCGAGCAGGTGTTAAAAATAAAAATAGATGTTGTCTTTCTGCATTAGTTTTATAGAAGGTTAGGTTCTTTAATGTCTAGAACCAGCTATCAAACAGAATTAGACTGTGCACATAATTTCTTTGCTCACAATACTTTGCTTAGCTTCATTTAAATAAGTAATAATAATAATAATAAAAAACCTTACTAAATCGGTTACACGTTTCAGTTGTGATCTGTACCAGCTCATCCATACTTGATTCAGGCCAACAGGATTGAAGCTTTAGATCAGTGTATAAGTGTTAAAAGTTTATTTTGGAAAAACAAACAAACAAGAAGGAAACAACAACAACAACAACAAATATTAGTACTACAATTAGAAAAGGATTTCTCTCCCTTTGACTGGGCATTCAATGCTAAACTCGAGATAACAGAAAACAGTGACTGCTTCCTGAGAATATCCCTAAGCAGCTTAGATCAGTTCTCTTTTCTGGACCAAGCTCTAGGTCCTATTTTTATTCACATGAAACATTTTCTTTGTGTAGGCATGCCCAGTGCACTGTGTTGCTGCAAACAAAAATTATATATGTTTAAAGATACATAGCTTGAAAGTAACCTTTCCATGAAGTGGTTGTATGTGTTTCCCAAACTAATGAGCAATTTGTTTTAATAGCTACTTAATTATCAGATTTTTGTTGTTGTTGTTTAATAGAAATCTAATAACTCACTGAATTAAAACATAATTAAGAAATTCTTTTCCAATGGTAATGTGTTTTCTTTCCTTCTCATTTCCTTTAATTATTTCTGATTTTTCCCCATCTCTTTCATGGTTTGATCTGGTATATATTCTCCTACTATTCATTGGACTTTAAATATGGTTAAATACTAGTCTTCTGTAAAAATAAATAAAGCTGAAGCTGGTAATTTAAACTTTTTTCTGCTTAATTGGGTACCTAATGGAAAGAATTTGAATCAGAGCTGCACAACTATTGCAAGCACAGCTTTTGTACAGCTCTGCCAATTCAAATACATTTTGCTGGGCACTGGAATATTGGTGTGGCCAAATTAATCAGAAAATCAACTACTTAACAAGAGAAGTAAATTAAAAAATCATTTATATCTCTGTGGAAGGGCAGACAAATAAAAATGTGCCTTTCTAGCTCCCCAGGCTGAGTAGAGCTTGGGCTATTGACAGGTGGCACAGATAAAAGTAAGTAGTCTTCACATTCTTAGCTATTTGAATTTGTTGGATATTTTCCTACTAAGAATAATTAACATTAGAAACTGGATGAGGAAAATTCCCCATTCTTCATGTTATTAAATTTTCTTAGTGCATGCTCATCATGAGTACACAGTTTCCAGGAATTACTACTTTAAAATAACAAATACAGTTCCTAGGGAGAATTCTAAAATATTACACAGTAATATTGGCCTAATTTGCATAAACAGTACAAACATACTTTATGTATTACTCAGATAGGATAGGTCTTCTAAGGACTGAGGAAGTCAACTAACCTAATTATCTAATTCTATAGTAAAGCCACAAGGAGTCCCCAGTTTGGGGGGAAAAAAGAAAAAAAAGAAAAAAAAAAAAGCTCAGCAGAGAGAGAGAGATTAGTTTGAAAACTGGTGAAATTGCTCAGTCATTTATGGTCTGAAGAGGATTGGGTGATTTCCTGGCTTACATATTCCTTATTTTTATTTACTTATTTAGAAAAAAATCCATTGACAATCAATTGGAAAAGTCTAAAAAAGTTAACAGACATCACATGCAATGATAGTAGCATATACTGAGAACCATTGGGAGCATTCAGTTTTGAGTGTTGAGGTAGCCTGACATTGATTTTTACTTAATTTGGTGATGGTATAAATGCAGTCAATTAGAACTTGTTTCAGTCTTAAACAGGTGCTTAAAATGAGGCATTTGTTTTCTAGAGATTAATCTGAATCTTTGTCTGTCAATTAACTATGAATGGTTATTTCTTGCCAAATTGAAGTTGTCTGGCTACTAGCAGTTCAAGAAATAACCTTGTACTGAAGCTCTAGAGAAGCCAGGTAGCTGGACAGCTTTTTCTACATTTTTTTAGGAAAAGCTAGTATGCACTGTAATCCTTGTTGCTAATGATATGCACAGATTAAATGTCAGTTAGACACAGTTAAGATCATGTTGCTGATGCTACAGAAACAATTTTTTTTTTTTTTTTTTTGCTATCATTTGAGGAAAAGGAAAGCTATGGAGACCACTTAGCTGGAATATTTCATTATCCACCTCATTAGACTTTGCAGAACATGGGGAAAAAAGAAAAAAAAAAAAAAAAAAGATCAGGAAATTAGCCAATTACTTCTAGCTAAAAATGAAAAATGTATATGAAGTTCCATTGCAGTCTGTGAAATCTGTCTCTATACCTAAAAAAAGTTAAATTTGTAAGCAAGCAAACATTTTTGATACCCAAGTATCAAAGATCACCAATGGAGAAAGATCACCATTGACAATGTTCACTTTTACCGAACCACTTACACTATGTACAAAGAAATAAAAGTATATATATAAATATTTTCAGAGCAGAATGGTGGTTGGTAAAGGCACTCTTCACAGATGAAATTATCACATACCATAAAAAAAAAAAATACAGAACAAATCAAACATAACAGCATGCACAGCCTTTAGAAACTCAAGCTTTTTTGGTTTTGCATGTACTCAAGGCTTCCTTTCGTTTCCTACAATGACCAATATAATTAAGAATAACATGAAACTTAATGAAATGCTAATGTTGAAAAGTTCAGCAAATCACATTAGCTAGGCTTATTACAGTATCAAAGTATGAATGGTGCTGAAGAACAGTTATACAGTTGACTGAAAAAAAAAAATACTCCCAACTCTCATAATGTTTTGTGGTTTGTTTTTCCCCCTGTTTCTGAAATCATCATCATTTCTCAGATGAAGATGTTTCTATTTAATTCCTTTCTCATAGCAGAAAGCCATCATCATAAATCACTGCATATTGAGTACCACAATTAGCACAATTACTAGCACATGATACCTACGATCATGTATTGAAAGTAGAGCTGACTATAGTAATCTGCAATTTGTCTATCATCAATATATAAAAGCATTGATTCATAGTGTAACAATCCATGGCACAGGAAATACTCCATGTATAGAGATCCTTTTGAAGATATTGATACTTTTTAGTAAACAGATCTTTTAACAAAATGGGGCTTTTAAGCTATAGGATGAAATCTGTTTTCCAGCAATTGATGTTTCATACCCTGAGAGAATCTGGAAGATGCTCCACAGGTGAACAGAGTACAACTGTTTAGCAGAGTACAAGTAAGGAGTTTGTGAATGAAAATCTATTTATTTTTTTTGTTTTGTTTTCTTTTTCTGATCTGAAATTATTTTCATTCTGGTTGAGGTAATAATCCCTAACTATAAGAACATGAGAATGTAGTTAGGAAAGACAAAGCACATCCTCAGGGGGCACATAGTGAAAACAATTTTACACTAAAATAATAGCAAGATGGGAATCAATTTTTTTCATAAGTCTGGCTCTACTTGCCTCTTATTATCATCACCTAGAGAATATATGTTATTCAGATGGCTTCATTTATTATCAACTGATCTTGCTTTGATCAATCCTGCCTGAAGGAATTTGCTGCTTTTTTTTTTTTTTTTTTTTTTTTATCTTCTTTAAAAGAAAAAAAAAAAAAAAATCCTTGAATAGGCTATTCTTGTAGAGTCTTCCTAGGTCTCAATGTATGTCTGAGATACCACCTCTTCTCTCTCACTTTCTCTTCCAAAAATAAACTTGCTTTTTACAGAACAAAAATTTGAGTGTGAGAGCTGGAAGGAGTCATAATGAATTCCATCAAGTCCTGCTGTCCAGATGCTGAGAGCATCTGGACTGCAGACTGCTTTTAGGAGTATGACTGTCATTCAGACCCAAATTGTTCCTGGAAAATGTAAAGGAGACAGAAAATTAAATTTCTGCCCCAATTCAGTCAAAAATAGAAAAATTCTCCAGTATCAAGTTCACATGGGACATGGAAACCACTGAAGTACAATGGGCTGAAATTGATTGGTTTTGTTTTCTGCATCAACTGTATATGCCCCTAAAACATACACTCTTTTATTTACTTAACATTCTTTCAGGAAACAGTAGATCACATTTTCAGCCAATAGACTCCCTAACTGAGAAACTGAGTACAAGACAACTGTATGTTTGCACATTTTTCTACGGTGCATGTGCATTCATACACAACTTTGGCTGTCTAAAACATTGTCTTAGTGATATAAGCAGACAAAGAATAACACCTTGTTTCTTATTCTGTTGTAACGGAGGTTAAGTTTGCCATTAAAAGTGTTTAAAATGCTTTATTTTATTTGTCATACAAATGGATTGGTGTTATTCTGTTGTCTGTTCTTAGAAATATTTTACAATTGTCATGAGAAAATATTAGTCTTCTACATTTGTGGTAGATTTCATCATAAGGAAGGGGTGAGAGATTGTATGTAATCTATTTTTGTTCTTATTGCCTTCTCATTCTTCTGACAAAAGCCATGATGGGTACTGAAAATTGCACAAAATTATTCCATTACCCTGACAGAGACTGTAAAATCACTAATTTTAAACTGTCTGTGAAATAACAGGTAGTTTGCTATTTTGAGCTGAACCGCTTATAATGTGGAAAATATAATATTATCACACTATTATTTTTGTAAACTAGCATATAATTTAATAGTTATTGTTGTGTAGATACACAACACTAACCTGGAAAAAAAAATGTTTAAAGAAAAAATAAAGGAGAGGGAGAGAGATTTTGTAAAAATAATTACTTATCAGTAAACTGAAATTAAAACTGAACGGAAAGCCTGAAAATCCACATTAACATAAATACAAATAGAGAAAACAATAGGAGAAACTATAACATTTATTGCTGTGGGGTTCAAAAACATGGAACTTTTGTCACAATGTCGAATCTTGTTTTAACAATTCAAAAGCAAGTTGCTTTCTTCTCTACCACATTTTACCATTGCAAATATTTGCCAGAAAGTAATGTACTCATGCCTTAGTAGGATCTAAAATAAAGTGGGAAAATTTCATGGTAATTTAAGCTAAGCATCTTTTTCATTTTATAGGAAAGGAAAAACTGTTAGTGGTTGTAGCATTTTCTTTTTACAGAATCACATAATTACGACAATGTATATGTTGGAGGGGACCTCTTGAAACTATCTAGCCCAAATACCCCTGCTCAAGCAGGGTGAGTTAAAGCAGGTTGTGGACTGTGCTGTTTCGAAACCTGTGGCTGGCTAAAATCCATGACACTACTGTCTGACTTCCCTTCCTCAACTGAGCATGAGCATGAAAATACAATGGAAAAGGGTTAAAGGACTGAGATACTAGAGCAGTGAGAAACTAAAAGCAAACCAAAACCACTTTCCCTTTCCATCCAACCTATCATACCTTCTCCCCTGAAGTGGTGCAGAGGAATGGGGGCTGCAGACAGTCCATAAAACTTCATCTCCGCCACTACTTCACGGTCATTCTCTGCCCCTGCTCCAGCTTGGGATCCCTACCACTAGCTCCTGTCCTTCTGAACTGACCCTACTTCCCACAGGCTGCCATTCTTCAAGAACTGCTCTAATATGGGCCCCTACCATGGAGTCCATCTTTCAGGAGGGGATTGCTCTAGCATGGGTTGTTTTGTACAATTTGTTAATTCATCAAGGATATACTTCACAAGAAGAGAATAAGCACTAGAAATGGGTTCTAGATACAAGATAGGAAACAAGGATACAAGAAGAAATGACAAATCTATTTGCAAACTTATGACAAAAATGAGAGAAGGGATATGGAACGAAAAAGTCAATAAATAAATAAATAAATAAATCTGGTACAACTGATGAAAAGCAGGAAAATAAGATACCAGATGAAGTCCCATTAGATGAGTGGGGCAGAACTGTCTGAACCTGAAGAGTTTAGAAATGGTAGTTAAACAATACATTCAAAGGGAGTTGAATGGCCACAAAGAACTTTACTTTTGCTATCTCCTGGTAACCAGACATGCTTAAAAAGGTAGATATATGTTCCCTTGGTCTTTGGAGGCTTTGCAAGCATCAACCATTAAATAAATAATAAAGTTAAGCAATAACTGGAAATACAGGAATGGGAAAGATTATATTCATTAGTGGCATCATGGATTACAGTCTACTTATTTGTTTAAAATGTTTTTTTGTTTTTTTTTTAATGATTTTTTTTCCTTAAACACACCATCACTATTCTTTGCTAATTCCATGGTGAAAATCATTTAAATGGAATATTATACTTGATTGAATGAAAGAAGCTGCAGTCTTCTATTTTAACCAACTTTTTCTGCATGTTCAGATTAAAAGTAAAAATTCATTTTTACCTAATACAAATTTTATATAACTGCTTCTTTTGCAGTAGCTGTACTCTTCAGAGATTCTTTTCAAAAAGTAAAGTTAACAAAGTATTTGAAAATCTGAAAATAATCACAGAAACAGAGTGATGTGTAGATTTTGAATTTAAATGAGAAGCACTCTGTGGCATATTCAAAAATAATTTGTTTTATGGAATAAGTAAGTAGTTCCATACATTTACATTGTTTAAATGTCAATGGCCATTGCCATATCTCTTTTAAATTTTTTTGTTTGTTTCTTTATTGGTGTTTTTTTTTTTTTTTTTTTTTTTAATTGTGGCTGGTGATTTTTATTTATTTATTTATTTATTTCTGTAATGAAATAATGATGAAAGTCATTTTCATCTAATTTTTTATGGGTTAAAAAAAATCAAATTAAAAAATGTACCTAAAAAAAAATAATACCAGAAGATCAGGATACAAAAGATAACTGAAATGAAATTAGTTTATAAGTGGTTAATAAATCCTTTTATTAGAATTAATTTTATCAACACTGAAAGAACATATTACTTGTTATTTAATTACCATTTCATAATATTTTCAATAGTATTCCTAAAGTAAATAAAAATTGTTTGTCTGCCTATAATAACACTTAAACAGTTCAAGTTTCAATAATGTTTTAACAGGTTTGGTTCAATTGCTTATTCCATTCTTACCCTGATATTTTCCATGATAGTTGTTAGCCCAGCAAAGCATATTTTCCTCATTTGGAAGAAACTGGTTAGATTAATTTTAAGTCATTAGACTGTAAAGAAAAAATAATGTTTTTTCTAATTATAAAAGTCTGTAATGTTTGGCTTTGGGCCTGCATGTTAAATTGTGCAAGGAACCTTCAACTAGACAATAGTACTATGTTCTGCCTAGAGGCTTTGAAAAATGGTTTGAGATGTACACTTCATAAAGCCCAATCTTGTAGATATCACTGAAATTTAAAGAAAACATTCATTTGAGAAAAATGGGAACAAAATTAGCATTTTTATAGTCATTACAGCTTGAAGAGGAACTAAGATCTTCTACATGTGTATTTTTAATTTACTTTAATTTCCTACTCCAGTGGTTTTGATTTTATGTCTGATTTTTACATCTGGTCCATGAAAATGTTTTACTTATTTTCTACTGTCTTCAAATGTAGTATTTGTATTTTCAAACCAAGTTTGAGATGTTTGTGTCAAGATAAAGAATGTTTGTTTCTAGAATATTCAGGAGAACATTCAAGATAGATGTATACGAATGCATCTCAAACGCCCCCCCCCCCCCCTTTTTTAATGTGTCTAATATGTCTAAACCTATATATACATATATATAATATTGTTCTACATGCACAGGTAGTTTAAGCTGACATTTACTATAATGTAAATTGATAATCTGTAAGAATAAAATAAAGAATGGGTGCATTTCATTTTGAGGTCATCATGAAAATTCTTTCCTTCTTTTCCTTCTAATTTTTCCTTCTAATTCCTTCTTTGTTGTTGTTGTTTTTGTTTTTGTTTTGCTTTGTTTTGAGTTTTCCAGCAGTTTCTTATTCACTCTTTTCTTCCTTACATTCTACCTGCACCACAATTTGAATCCCAGCTCCAATACAGGATTCTCCCAGCTGCAATCAGAAAGTATTGGGACCATAAGGATCAAGAGCAAGGACGTTGCACGGCCCACCACACCCACCTTTTATTTTTTTATGGAATTGAGTCAATACTCTAAGTGTAGCTTATAGTACAGTGTGGAGGTGCTCAAACACTCCCAGTTCAGTCACAGTAGACTAACAAAATGGCTTCTCTGTGTCAGACCAAAAGTGTTTTAACCCTTTCTCCTGTTTTTGAGAAAATAAGAGATCTGGAGGGAAAAGCTAAAGAAAAGGTCAAGTGTGTAAGGTTATTGTCTCAAGCTGTCTTCCATGTTACTAGCAAACCTCAATCAAGAGATTTCTCAGCAAGACCAGATAGTGATGGTCATATTGTGCAAGCCCAGTGAATCAGGCTATTCTGAACCCTGGGTTCCACCTGATTTTTTTTTGCAACCTCCAAGGAAGTTTAAATCTGGTGAAACTGTTTCATAGGCTGTTTTCATAGTGTTTGAATGAGACAAATTTTGTGTAGAGGATATACATCTTTAAGTTTAAAAATAACAGCTTACTGTCCCCAACCTTCACCCCCACAATATTTTGCATTGAGCCAGGTGGGTTCTTTTGACTGTTGTTTTTACATGAGAGAGGGAAGCCAGAGTCCTTCCATCACAGTCACTTTTTTTTTTCTTTTTTTTTTTTCTTTTTTTTTTCTTTTTTTTTTAATATAAACCCTAATTCAAAGCTCTTACACCCCACAGGTGTGTAAGGTGTTTTCTCCCACATGGGGGAGAGAATTGAAAAGGTAAATGTGCAAGAACTCATGGACTGAGATAAAGACAGTTTACTAGGTAAAGCAAAAGCACTGTACACAAGCAAAGCAAAACAAAGAATTCACTTGCTACTTCCCATTAGCAGGCAGATGTCCAACTACACCCAGGAAAGGCAGGGTCATCACTCCAAGCTGTTTTGGGGAAGACAAATGTCATCACTCAATGTGTCATGCCACCCCACCTCCCTGTACTGTCACCCACAAACCTCCTTCTTTACCTCAGCTTGTGTTGCTGAGCATGATGTCAAATGGTAAGGTACATCCCTTAGGCCAGTTTGGGTCAGCTGTCTTCATTCTGTCCCCTTCCTGCTCCTTGTGCATCTCCAGACACCTGAGTGAGAGAGCAAAAGGAGAAGTTGGAGAGCCCTTGACTTTGCATAAGCACTGTTCCGCAACAACTAAAAACAAGTGGTGATAATCTGTGTATTATCACCACTCTTCTAATCAAAAATCAAAAATATAGCATTACACAAGCATTTACAAAGAGAATTAACTTTATCCCAGCCAAAAGTCTGACAAAGAGAGATAGCAAAACTGAGAAGCACCATACCCCTGGTTCATGTACTCTTTGGGTTCATATATTAGGCAGGATGTAATTTTCCTTTGATCGTGTGATGTAGACTCCTGTAAATAAATTTCTGAATCTGAGTGTCAAAAAGGTGTTATACTAATGACTGAGTATTGTAGCTCAGAAATATTTTTTCTCTGAAACTTTAGGCTTTTTTTTTTTTTTTCTTCTATGCGTTTTCACATTTGTCTTCTATATGATAGCTATCTCTGAATTTAAATAAACTGTTACAATTCTTCCCCAGAGGAAACATGAACTTGAAGAGCAAAGTGATGGCTCCAATATCTATAATTCTATGTCCAGTTTTAATAAAGTGAATATTTAGCTTCAATAAATATTCCTTTAATATGTGTTTAGCTTTCCAGAAAAGTAAATTCAGGCAGAAACTAATAGAGCTCTATAAAAAAAAATGTTAAACAGGATTAAGATGATTGGTACAGGAATGGTTACTAACAAATGTGATATGTCTAATCTTCACATTTGATTTATAGGTGGATAAATCAAATGTAAGAGATTGTGGTGAACTAAAATGAATGAGTAAGCACTCCAGTCTCTATTCACATCAAACTTCATGGCCTCTATTTATTTAGGAGGCTAGACCAGATAACCTGACAGTTGTTTCTCAATCTTAAAATGTGTGGCTATAATACACGTTTGGAGGATTGCAGATGTGATGGTTTGCACAGGAGGAAACTATTTGCATTCAAGTGGGAGGTTTACAATGGTTGTTCCTGAACCAACAAGTAAAGCTTTCATATTCCTGTGCCTGAAACACCTTATTCCTTTGTGAACAGCTGAACTGACTCCTGCGTGTCAACATACAGGAACTCCCACACTGTCTGTAATAGACAAAGAGCCTATAAGTAAGGGCTCCTTTGTAAAAATGGGCTGCAAATATTTCAGTCCATGTATAAGGATCCCTTACTATTGTTGTAAGAGATAACGTGAGCATGTCCTCTCTGATTTCTCCTTCTTTCCTCTCTCCACCTCCAATCCAGAAAATGCAGACCTAAAATTCTAGTATGTAACATCTGTCATTTTTTTGGATGATCATTTTCTATTAACATCTTTGGAACAGTAGAGATCAGTGTTAAAACTTTATTAAAAAAAAAAAAAAGAGGAAAGCTCATTTTTCAAATACAGTGACTCTCAGAACAGACTATGGAGGAAAAAATAAATACTTACTGTTTTCTATCCCCTATTACTGCAGAAGTAAATAGGTTGATATAAGACATGAGACCCCTCAGATCAAAGAATTAGTGTTAGAAGCTCAGATAAAAGAGAGATACAAATGCATACACTTGACTTTAGATATATACCATGCCATATCTTTTTTTCATGATGAGAACATCACAGCATGTTGAGGTAAACACAAGGTGGTCAGTTTAATTGCAATTGCAGTGTAATCCCTCTAGTAATGATTTGTGTAGAAAAAAAAAAGGCTTGGTGAAAACACTATCATCTTAACCTTTTACATGATAAAGAAGGAAAAGAAGTAATTAGAAATCTTTTCTGTGATGTAACATGTAGGTAAAAATTCTGTGGGCAGAAACTGATTTTATAATGTTTGCAGGTAGGAAAGGAAGAGTAAGCTCTATGAAGAAGCAAATGATCAGCAGTAAAGTAGAAAAGATGCAGGAGGTAATTGATACCATACTTAATATTTCCAATTGTGTTTCCAGTTCTGAACACTCAGAATTTGGCACAGAATATGAAAAAGGGAGCCTAAGTAGACAGAATAGACACACTGATGGAGAAAAAAAAAGGTAGTTTTATGAAAAGTGAAGGGAGCTGATACCCAAACGATAGTCTTGCCAGTGATAGGAGTCAAGGCAGAAATTAACATATGTGCAGATCAGCATCTTGCCTTGTGGATAGCACTGTTGCCAGGGCTTTCGTTTCTATAATCATGGGACATTCTTTGATGAATACAGTGTACTGTATTTAGAAATGGAATCCACCTATCTAGAATAGACAGAAGAACCTCTGTCATCAGACAGACTGCCTGAGTGAATCATTCATTAAAATAAAAGACTTGAGCTGTGACACTTGCATATTTATAAACAATAAAGCTGATGAGTGCACCTACCAGAGTAGTGAGGAATGCTCCCCAGATCTCTCCAAAGACAGGAACCCTGACTAGCCTCCTCAAGTATACGCACATAATCTGGGCAAACACGATGAAATGAAGCCACATACTCAGCTGTGGAGTTGCAATGTTAAAGGAATCACAGAAACTTGCTGGGAAAACTCATATGAACGGGAAGCTACAAGAACTTTCTGAATGATAAGAAGGGAAGAAGAAGAGGTGGAGTTGCAATTTATAGAAAAGAGAAATCTGAGTGTATGGCGATGAGCTATGGAGACCACAAAATCTTTATCAAAAGCCTTTGGATCAAGATTAGTGAGATCTTATATTAGGCATCTGTCACAATCATGATGATGAGGATGATGAACCTTATATTGTCTGCTTAAGGAAATCTTGGGCCAACAGAACGTGATCCTCACAGGTGACTTCTATAACCTGGACATTTGTTAGGAAAAGAGCACAATGAATGCTTGTGACATGCTGCCAGCCTGAGTCAAACCACTGATCACCATGTGCTGAGCGCAGCCTGTCAGCTAATTTCCTACTCGTATCACAGAACACCCATCCAACTTGTATATTATCAATTTGTCTAGGAGGATGCTCTCAGTACCAGCATCAAAAACATTGCTGAAATCCAGGTAAGCAATATTCACTGCTTGCCTCATATCACAGAAAATGGCCAGAAAGATTTCCAACTCAACTGCAGATGTTTCTTGGAGATGTGAGGTGTATATAGCCTGTTTGCATGGGATTTTTTGTTTGTTTGCTTCTCTCATTTTGTTTTGTTTATTTTAATTGTCTACGTCTTTTTGTTCTAATAGCATATATATATATTTAACTTATATGTTTTGTATGTTTGAATGGGTAAAAGGGTACTTTTTGTTTCCTAGTTTGGGGGATGAAAGTCCTGAGTAGGTCAAAGAGGATTATAGGGCAAAATGCTTAAACTCTGGCTTGCTCCAAAACTGGTAACAATAGATCCAATTAGTTTGTTTATTTCTTTTTTTCTTATATATATTTTTTTACTTTTTATCCTTTTTTTTTTTTTACTTTTTTTTTTCTTTTTCTTCTTCCTCCTCTTACTGTAACTAGAATGCATTTAGATTTGAATGAGTGCTGCAATGTGTTTTGTAAATACATCAGCTTGGGTGTGTATTAATTAAAACATCTATCATCAGTTGTAGCCATTTTAGTTACTTGACAAAGTGGATGCTGTACAAATTTACACTCCCCATCATCTTATTGATCAAGAAACACAAGAGGGTAAGTCTAGTTTTAGGCAAATGATAACATATTCATTAAGCTAATAGTGGGAATGGGCAGTTTCTGATAATATTTAAACAAATAGTTAAACATCTGTTGTCTTTTGAGCATAAAAATTTCTGCGTACAGCCTGCCTCCTTTCCACCCTATCCCTCCAAAGGTTGACAGAACATTCCAATTGTGGTAGAAAGGAATGTTACATATGTAGTTTGTTTTGTATAAATATATTTCCTTTCAAAAATTGTCTTAAATAATAGGAGAGGAAGAATATATTTTCTCTCACTTTCAATGGAATATAGCAAACCTCAAAATGATATATCCAGAATGCATTAAGAAGTTCCAGAGATAACAGAATTAATTGATTTAATAACTCAAGTAAAAAGTTAAAAATCATTGTTGACATAATGTATTGACTCTAAAAAGTGATCTGAACTTCTTTATGTCTCTCACAGACGTTTATTTTTATTTTCATGTCAGCCATCAATACAAGCTTTACATTCATATTTTTACAAAAACAATGAATACCAGAAAGAGTGTAAGTAGGTTAGCAGTGTTAATGTGGTCTACCACTAATCATTACATTTTGCCTAGACTTTTAATGACTCTGTAATATCTGTTACAACTACAGAAAACATCTAGTTTATTTCCAGAAAGAACCCTCTTTGCCATTATAAAATACTATTATTTTACACTTAAGATTCCATAATACCAGCATAACTATACATACTAGGAATACCTTGATGAAGGCACATTGTGTTTTTGGTTGAAAATGGTAAGCATAATGCAGTAATTAAATAATTTAGTCTTTTTATTGTCCAAAAATCTCACAAGTAAGGAAAATAAAATTCTATATCTCATTACCTAGTCTTACCACTATGGATGTAAGGCCATGTTCTTCCTAAGCATTTTCTTAAGTTTATTTTTCATATTCAATGACATTTCTTCTGAAATGAAATTTCTTCTGAAGTTTATATGTACATGGATAATCAGTTTATATTAGAAAACATATATCAGCAGATCCAGATAAACCTAGAAATATTCAAGTTGCAGTTCCATTAACGAGTGAATCTGTGCATCTAATTTGAGTTAATACTTAGCAAAAGACTAAACATTTAATATATATTAAAAAAAAAAAACATTTTATTTAGACTTTTGAAAGACTAAAGTCTATAAATACGCTCTTCATCTATTTGATTTTGTTGATAAAATAATCTCCTGACTAAACCATCTAAAGAGATTGATTCCAACAGTCAAACATCTCTATAATTGTTAGAAATATAATCTTATGAATATCCTTAATCTTTATTTAAATCAGATGTATATATCTTCTTCACTGCAGCCAAGTTGAAATGAATCCAGAAATATCAGTTCTGAAAGGTCAGGTATTTGTAAGCGAGAGTCAGTTGTGATAAACTAGTCAATAACTTGGCTCTTCAGGCCAAATACATCATTTGAGAATTAGATAGTGATAGATGTTCAAATTGCAGCTTGATCCATTAAATACATAAAGGAAAACTCACTTACCACAGGAGAAATAACTATACATATATATATATATATAAATGTGTATATATATGTATGCATATATATAAATGTAACATCTGAAACAGAATAGGGAGGAAAAATGTTAGCATAATATATTAGTTTTTTGTTGTTGTTTGCTTGTTTCCCTTGCTCTGTTTTGATCTGGAAAATTCTTGAAATACCACTGCTGAAATGATGAGAAAAAAATGAAATAAAGATATACAGATAAGTATCATAAGCACATTTATTTAGATTATATTAATGTCTGAAAGGTAACTGTCAGAACCAATTGTTACAGAAATTTGAGAACATATCTAAACTATCTCCATAACAACGAGTATTTAAATAAATATTAAAAGAAAAAGTCCATTTGTACTTTTAGTATTTTCTTGTAGAATTTAAGGGAGAACTATAAACACAGGAATTGCACATGCATGTTTATCTGTAAATGATTGTTTACAGATATGGTTTAGTGGATGACTTGTTAGCATTAGGTCAGAGGTTGGACTCGGTGATCTTAGAGGTCTCTTCTAACCTAGACTATTCTGTGATTCTGATTCTGTGATTCTGTGATTATTCAAAGGAAGTGGTATCAACCTAACATGCAGACTTCACATACAGAGGGTTTATCAGCATGAGGCACAAGCAGTAGAGCAGAAACAGAGATCATGAAATGCCTTTTTCTTTCATGTTAAGTAAAAATGAAACCTTAAAATGAATGTGTCATCTAAGACTTGATTTTCAACATGGCCTTCAGTTTGGATTCTCACTTCAAACCGTAATAACACTGACAACATCTAGTAATTTTTACTTCTCATTTTAAGAAAATTTTCCAGTCAATAGGAACAGCTATTTGTTTCTACAGATCAGTCAGAACAACTCTCTCAACAATATTGATTTAACATCCGTGAATGTACTTGAAGTTGTGTGTTACTGATCTCTTTAACTTTTGCTCCTGAAAACATTTCCAGTTAACCTGGGAGAAAAATAATAACTTTATAGTGAAATGAGGTATTTCATTTTCAATTTATTTCAATTTATAATGTCCCCTCAGCTTGACCTATTCTAAAATTTATTTTCAATTAAGACATAGCTATCTTCTGTGAATAGCATAACCATGTACATAAAAATATCAAACATTTGACGTTTTAATAAAACTGGAATCTATGAAACATTTAAAACTGACCAAATAAATAAAAAAATAAATAAACATGTCCAATTTTTATGGTAGTACAGTTTTTAGAACTTTGAAATTCCATCTTTTGGGAAAAAAAAATAAAAAATCATTCATTTCAATGATTTTTTTTTTTTCTTAGAGTGATAAAAAAAAATCTTTTTAGTAACCTTACTTACAATAAAATTTTAAATACAGGTAGTCATCTAGGAAAAAACAAAACAAGGCAAATTAAACTAGACAGATTGTGAAGAGTTCCCTCTGAGAAACACCCAAGAGAATCTTGAGAGCGTATGAGTAAAAACAAACAAAGGACCAACAAAGGACATCTTGTGGCAGAGGTCTAATACAGGCCACCTGATCAAGAAGAGCCTGTTGATGAGGCCTTCTGGCTCCAACCAAGGGAAGCACATGCTCACAGTTCTGTCAGAGAGCCAGTCTGAGAGTATTTAGAAAAGAAGGCTCTGGGGAGAACTCATTGTGTCCTTTAAATACCTAAAAGGGTCTTATAAAAAGGATGGAGAAGGACTCGTTACTTGGGTAGATAATGATAGGACAAGGGGGAATGGTCTTAAACTAAAAGAGGAGAGATTCAGACTAAACATTAGGAGGAAATTCTTCACTGTAAGAGTAGTGAGGCACTGCAACAGGTTGCTAAGAGAAGTTGTAGATACCCTATCCCTGGAGGTGTTCAAGGCCAAGCTGGATGGGGCCTTGGTCAACCTGATCTAGTGGGTGTTATCCCTCCCTACGGTAAAAGGATTGGAATTAGATAATCTTTAAGGTCCCTTCCAACACAAGCCATTCCATAATTCTATGTTTCTATGACTGCAATTGAGAACAGTTTTCATCTTTTTTTTTTTTTTTTTTTTTTTTGCTTGAGGTCTTCTTGTATGTAGCTGTAGGTATATTTATATATATACATATATTCATATATGACAATATAAGAAGGAAGATGGGCGAGTATTTTGCAATTCTGGGTTGACTTTTATTTGTACTCACCAAGTTTATTTCCAAAGCCACAGCAGAAGAATGGATAGAACTTAGGCTCCTCTTCATTAGTCACTCTTAAATGGTTAAACTCTTTCTCTCAGATCAAATAGTTCTGTTGCAAATGTGAAACTCCATTGACATCCACTGAGTTTCTCTGATATTCACTAGGGAAATACAATGAGAATGAGTCCTCCACATATTGGCAGTCACACACAGACACAAGTTTGCTATCAAAAAGTGAACGAATAGACATTGCTGTAAATTATTGTCAAGACTTCAAAAGACTGAAAAATTCCTATTAAGACTTTTATATTTAACTTCAATTACTTGGGAGGAGTGGCAAAGTATTATAAATTTTGGAAGATTTCTGTCTTCTGCAGTGGACATAAGGGAATTAGCACTAACTATAGCTTTGAGATATTGATAATGTATATTAAGTATATATAGAAATATATTTATATACACACACTTGTACATACATGTTATATCTGGATTTACCAAAATGTAGGTAATCAGGAGTGAACATGATGTATATCCTACACCTTCCAGAATCAAAGCACATTATTTGTGTTCCCTGATGAACTTAAAAGCCAAAGTAAGTTATGGTATTTCCAGTGAATTCAAGAAAACATTCGTTCTCCATACTTATACCATGGTTTCTTTAATCCAGAGTCCATTTCACAGTTGAGTTACAAACTCCAGAGTGGGTTACAGGAGAATATTGAGGGATTTTCATTTATACTGACACCAGATGTAACTTTAACGCTGTTCTTGCATTTAACATCTTTCATCAGTTTACTGGAGCATGAGTCCTATAGTGTACCTCATTGAACTTACCAGTTCCTAAGATAGAAATACATTTGCAGAACAGCTCCCAGAAGATTAGAATGGAAAAAACAATTCTTTCACTGTAGATGTACCAATTTATAGTGTACTATTAGTATAAGTTTTTCTATTAACTTGCTGAACACACTAACACCAAAAGGATGTGAATTAAGAGCTGCTTCTTCCCCTCCACAACCTACTCTAGGTATAAATTACTGCAGTGTACTACAGTAGTATATAGTGTACTGTAGCCACAAAGCAAATGTTTTACAATAGCAGTAAACGATCCCAAAATGATTAATGTATTTTAGAAACACCTAATAGAAAGATATATTTCAAAGTCAAAAGGGTTGTTTTCACTGCAATATTGGAAAGGAAATCTTTAATTGGATAGGCTTGATGTAACTTTCATGCCAGCTGCTGGTACCATAAAACATGTGCATATACTTCATCTGCATTAACCTGAGTCAAATTTTCTGAAAAGCTGACTTGAGAAAAATTCTCAATAGAATTCATCTGTTTCAAGAGAAATCAATGGGGAAAATTTGCAGACAGGAGAATACATAGACAGTTAATCATAGATTAAAGAAGAGATTAAGAAGACTATATATCTAAGAAGCTAGTATTGCAAATAACTGGAAGATGATATTTAAAAAATAATAATAAAAAAACATTGTATTATTTGATTTTCATCCAGTTTACTGGATATATCAAAGGAACTATCTGAATTTTTCCTTTAGAAATTATTCTCTCTGGAAATCTGATTTAAAAAAAAAATAAATAAAAGGAAAATTAATTAGAAGAAGAAAGAGAGAAAGACAGCAATAAACAATTTGTTGGGTTCTGTGTTTATTGGTTTTTGTTTGGTTGGTTGGTTTTTGAACTCTTTCAGGTAAAGTAAGATTTCCATACAATTTTGACTTAAAATCTGTTATCCTAGATTAAGAATGTACTAAGAAACAAGGCAGATTCAAAGTTATATTATAAGTAGTTCAATTTTCAATTAGTACTTTACACTAATTGGTTATGTTATTAAATTTATTTCTGTAGGTTTTGTGCTTTCACCTGTGCTACTCTTTCTTCATTTTTTAACCTTATCTGCAGTAAAGCAGAGAAATCATCCTACTTTAAGGCTTGTATTTAACTTTTCTTTATTAGAAGATGGAATGTAAATTAACTGTAACTAATGCCTCTATATTTCTAGTATGTCAAATTAAAATTAGTCTTAAAAGATAAGAATAAATTCCCTATCCATAGAAACTTGTTATCAGTTTCCAACATTTCTTTATGCTTAACCAAATCCTGTCTGCTTTTTTAATTTGATTCCTATTTTTAACAACTCTGATATTTATGTACATAATATGCAAAAGTGATTTTTGGAGAATTATCTCTTGAGTTATATGTATAGGAAAAAATCACAAATTATCAAAGTTATCCCAGTGCACAGGATTGTAATTTTTAATTACAAGGTTACTTCACCTGGTTACAAAACTGGAAGAGTGTGCTATATTTGTTATAGAAAATTAATTCTGAAGTGTCCTATTTTCCAACATATTTTTAAATTTCACTTGATTTAATGCTAATGGTCAGTTACTGTCAGACCTTTTCCACCATTGAAATGTAGCCCATCACAGGACCTGGAAATCATTGAAAGATTAAGTACTCTCCTAATCATACATTAAAAAGCAAAACAAAACAAACAAAAAAAACCTTTCATTTTCAACATTTCTGATGTATATGATTATTTATTACTCCACTTGTGGTTACTGCAGTCTGATATCCATTCCAAACTTACTGAGCTTGGTGGTTCCCCAAGTCCTTAACTCAGCTCAACCTACACTGTGCAGATTTTACAACTCTCCATTGTCTTAAAATCAGGCTTGCAGAGATCTATCTCATTTTGCTTTCTGAGTCATTTGCTCTTTCATTGTGTTCAGCTTGCATGGTACCTGCCCAGAGCATTAACCTCTCTCACTACTTGTATGCTAGTAAATTAAATGAGTCCACAACTGTGGCCACAGTGTCAACTGGCCTATGTCAGTACTATTCCTCCCTCTTGCACAGGATAGTTGGAGGTAAACTTCATTATGAGAGGTTCCTCATCCATGCAAACTCTCATATCATTCCTTAAAATTGCCAAGGACCGTTCTAGTGCAACAGTAAAAACGATTGTGCTAGATTGTGCCCAAGGTAGCTCAGGCTACCAGGTAATGGTTGGAAGGGAAATAACCTCTGTAACCTCATCCGACATCTGGTTTTATATCTGGTATCAGTGTCCAAACTCTATTTTAGTTTTGTCTTCACTGTTGGGTTGAAGTGCTTATGTCCCTCTTTATCTTTCCAGTGACAGTCATAGTTACAGATTTACCTCTAGACCTAGGTAACACATACTGATATATTTTTTTTTGTTTGTTTGTTTATTCAGGCCTGCATGAGCAGTTCTCATTTCTTTATTCATCTACCAGTAAGGTAGTTACAACAAACCGACCAATGTAATGTAACCTCATTTTCATATTAGAAATTTTAGTCAATTGCTCAGTTCATTACTACAGTTCTGGCAGCATGCAGTTTACACACCCCAAAAGGAGCGTTATTTTTTAAACCAATATCAAAACCTTTACAGACTATTTCCACAACATCATACTTTTATTCTACAGGTGCTCATGTGCTTCTGAGTGCAGGAAAAAAATATAAATAAAAAATGTCTGTCATGGTCATATGACTTTAAAAATGTTGCAGATTTCATTTATTATACATGTACTTTACTAACCAAAGCCAGTTAACCTAGTAATATGTGCATATACACTATAAGTTTATCTATTTCTCTTTTAGAGTTTGTGCACCGGAATGGAAAAAATAAAGTTTTTTTTTTTTTTTTTTTTTTTTTTCTCTTTGATGAGAAAATATATATATCTTAATGAAGAAATTAATATAAATTAAATAGTATTGAATTCAAAACTTACATTATTTCTGGCTTGATTCTATTTGACAGGGTTTTGTAATTACTGTTTTATATTTGTTAATATTTTTCAAAAGTAGATTTTCTTCCAGTGAAAATAATATATATATATATATTTTCATTTTTGAAATGCAAGGTTTTCTGGTAAACATTTAAGAAAGAAAGAGAGAGAGAGGAGCAGAGAGGGAGAATGGGGGGGAGGAGGAGAAATTGAGAGAAAAAACAAAAGAGAGAAAGAGAGGGGGGAGAGGTGGGGAGATAGAGAGGGGGAAAGGGGAGTGAGGGAGAGAGAGAGAGAAGGATGGGGGAGGGAAGTGAGAGAGGGAGAGCAAGAGGGAGGGCAAGGGAGTGTGGGAGACAGTGAGGGGAGCCTGTGAGGGGAGAGAGGAAGAGAGAAAGAACACTGAGAGAGAAAAAGAATGAGAGAGAAAGGAGAAAGAGAAATGAAGGGAGTGCAAGAGAGAGACAATGAGAGGAAAAGGGGGAGAAAATGAAACAGGAAAAGAGGGAAAGTGAGAACAAGAGGGAGTATGAGAGAGAGGAGTGGGGAGAGAGCGGGGAAAGAGAAAGCATGAGAGGGAAGAGAGGGAGAAAGAGAGGGTTAAAGCGAGGGAGAGGAAGAGAGGGAGAAGAAGAGAAGAAGAGAGCATGAACAAGGGAGCGGAATAGACAAAGGGAGTTGGGGAGAGAGAGAGGAAGAGAGTGTGGAAGGGAAGGTGGGAGAGAGAGAAAGGGAGAGAGAGAGGGAGGGAGCAACAAAGAGAAGAAGAAGAGAGAAAGGAGGAGAGAGAGGAAAAGAGGGAGAGAGAGGGGAACAGAAGGGGGGAAGAAAGGGAGAAAGGGGAAGAGAGAAGGTGGGGAAGAAAGCAGGAAAGAGAGAGTGAGGGGGAGAGAGGGAGGGGGTTGGGGAGAGAGAGAGGGAAGAGGGAGAGTGGGGGAGAGTTGGAGCTGGGGGGGGGGGAGAGGAGAATGGGGAGAAAGGGAAGGGGAGAGAGAACGGGAGAGAAAAAGGGGGAGAGAAGGAAAGAGAGATGGGGGAAGGGAGGGGAGGGAGAGATGGGAAGAGGGTGAGAAAGAAAGAGAGATAGGGAATGGGAGAGAGAGAAAAGGGGAAAGAGAGAGAGGGAGGGGGAGAGAGGAGGAGAGAGGGGGGATAGAGAAAGAGAAAAAGAGAGAGAGAGAGTTGTTGGTCTGTGTTCTATTTCAGAGCTGCTTCACTATTAATCCATGGAATAGTAGTCCATAGATAGCTAATACTGTTAAAGGAATGAAGTATGCAAAAGATTGTAAAGATTCTAAGACTAAATGGGCAAACATTGACAGCTCTTGCAATTCACTGAGCCATTTAAGATGAGCAATGAATCAGAGCCGTAGTCCTACTGAGAAAGATCAATACTGAATGCTTTATCATAGCTATTTCCAATGACAGGAATAATAATGCAAAAATTATTTCTTGTGCAAGGTTGTTTCAAGCACCATTTTTCCACCTCTCATGAATTGGGATGTACCTCTTCTAGTGCAAAATAAAGATATTTCACTGTGTTTAATACTGTGAGTCTATTCCATCTGGTTAGTAAATATATTTATATATTTTTCAGATAAATTATTTAATTAAAATTTCTGTGAAAATCATGGTAATTGAGTGTAACACTCAAAGTAATGGTAGTAAGCCACCAAGGCAGCAGTGTAGCATTGTACAGCTTCAGTACTCCTCTCTACGAAGTAAAGGGGAATAAACAAATAGTTGGACCATGGCTTTATGTCAGCTGAAACAGAAAAAACAGGTACGATGAAAGAAATCAAAATCATTTATTCTAATCTGGGAAAGAGACCACATGAAGAGTACATGCAGAATAAAGCTAGGAATAATTGAAATGTTCATGAAGGGATCACTTAGTTCATGTTAGCCTCCATGGTTTTTATCTGTTGACTTCCAGTAAACCCTTTACATCCTAAATGTCTTTGCAACATACAGGGAGTGCACTGATAGGATAATGAATAAAGGGTATAAATTATAAAGGGGTAGATTTAAATTAGATGTTAGGAAGAAATTCTTTACTATGAAGGTAGTGAGCCACAGGAAAACGTTGCGCAGAGAAGCTGTGGATGCCTCATCTCTGGAAGTGTTCAAGGCCAGGCTGGATGGGGCTTTGGGCAACCAATTCCCCACCTCCTCCTCCCCCCCCCCCCGAAAAGAAAAAAAAAAAAACATAATGACTATCCATGACAAAATATAAATCAACTGCTACTTTCCCATTTTCTGTGTGGTAAAACCGCTTCAAGTAAATTATCTAAGAACTGCAAGGAAGTAAATAAAATCAACTACGATTAACATGGAAAATTTTCTACCTTCTATTTCTCTGATCATATACCTATCTATTCATGACCATCTACAACAAAACATTCCTCATATAAGTAGGTGGAAGTGTACATTTCCATCAAAAGTTAACATTTCAGGTTAAAAGAAACTATAAAACACATGTTAAATTTTTAACTTTAATGAATTATTTATATAAATTATTCAGTAAGTTTTGTAATGGAAGCTTTCTTTGGCATGTTTATTAAGTGTCTTGATGTATTTATTGTCAGTTGTAAAACTGTTGTCACAAGGGTTCAATTTTTTATACAGCATATCTTGTGAAGTGTTTTGAAGGCCCATAAATTGGCAGCTACTTTCAAAAAATAAGTGTAATCTAAAATACTTCTTAGGAACAACCTCTGTTTTTTACCAGTACTTAATCATCCATCTGGTTTAGCATTGTGATTAGAGATGAATTTCAAAGACTATGAACTAAAGTAAGATAAACAACATATATTTTTAATTACTTTAAAAATTATAATGTTTTTCAGGTCTGTTCCTCCAACCTTCTCTCCTGATTCTCTTATGTAGAATCTTCTTATTTTAACAACAATAAACAAGTAAACAAGTGTAAGAATATTGTTCCTTACATTTAAATTTGAGCGTTGTTTCCATCACTTTTTTTTTCCAAAAGTGTCAGAACATGTGCCCACCACAATTTCTTAAGTTTCAGACAGACTAGAAGTTCTGCCTCTGTCATTGTTACTTATTTTGGCGAGGATGAAGGAAGGAACTGAGAAGGGGATTTTTCATTCTGCAATTATTCTATTAATTCTGGGTTATGTGCAACCAGATGGGCAGTATATAGTACACTAGTAGTTAGAAATGCATTGTGAATAACACAAGAATTTAGATCTTTCTTTGATGTAACTGAGAATCCAGGAAAGAGATGCTTCATATAAAGTGTGTTTCCAGGTTCTAATAGGCCAGTTCTGTTCCCCATTCTTCTCCAGTCATCAAGAGGTGCTAGAAAAAGAACACTTGTTCCTGATGTTTTCTGGAATATGTCGTATTTGAGTTTTACAATCATCCTGAAAAATAAATAAATAAATAAATAAATTGATGAACTCTTCCATATGTTACAGTATTTCAGATTGTTTTTTTTTTTTTTTTTTTCCTGGTTCTACCCCCAGCCCCCTTTATACCTAATTTAAAGCTCTATTAATGAACCTTGCCAACTCCCATCCTAAAACCCTTTTGTGCTGGTGGAAAAAGCTATTTTTGTCTGTTGTCAGCAGGCCTGGTCTGATGTAAATCAAGCCAAGGTCAAAAAAAAACCAAACCCCTGCCAGTGACACCATGCTCAAAGCCAAGTATTAATCCACTGGCTCATCATGTCCAGTCCCTCATTATTTCCTATACCTGAGGTATAGAGGAGAACACGACTTGTACTCCCAAACCCTTGACCAGTCTCCCCAAATCTCTTAAGTCCTTCTTCATAGTCTTAGAGGAGTTCTTCCTATTTCATCACTGCCTACATGAAAAAACAAAAGAGGGTAATAACCCAAGGGCTTCCTTCATACTAGTGAAGGAAGCTCCTTCACTCCCAGGAGGCAGCAGACCTCCCTCTGTAGCAGGTCTGGTCTGTATATTGGGCCTTCTGCTCCCTTCAGCAGTGGATCACCAATGACAATGACCCATCTTTTATTCTTTACTGAGGAGCTTTTAATGCAATGGGTAGTTTGATTAGACTTTGGTGACACCTCCAATTAGGAAGAACCCTCACCCACGCCATTGCCCAATTGTCCTTGCAGTGCAGTGTACCTGTTCTGCAGGGGCAGCTGGGGAGGTAAGGGAACCACCAGGAGGGTGCACCTGCTATGCATGTAATACCAAGAAGGGACCTTTTGCCATTGCTCCCTGACCCCCAATTCATCACCGTCGTTTTTAGGGGGAGGAGCCTCACAGGGCGACTGCCTTGGTGAATGGCTGCAAAATAGGGGCAACACCCGATGTAAATGACCCACCACTGCTCGGCTCCATGCCCTATTTAAATAGACAATACTGTTCTGTTTTATTTCACCCACATTATTTATTTGTGGGCACCAGCAACAAGCATAACAGACCGATCCACTTACACATCAAAAGGATGCTGCACAGCACAGAATTAGAAATAAGAAACATTAGGGTTTATCAGACAAGGGTAATTTTCTTTAAATTTCTGTTTAATCTTATCTCTGAGGAGATGGTTTTAACAGAACAAGAATGTTACTCTGCTGTGCCTTTCAGAGTCCTGCCTGTGTAACATTTTTTAAATTTATTTTGCCCAGATAGATTTTACATGTGTGTCCTGCAGTTTCCCCCTGTGCTCCTGTAAACAGGCCTCTTAAAACACAGTGTGTGAAAATATGCTAGGAGCACTGCTCAGAAATACTATACCCACACAGAAGGGAAGAATGCCCTTTTGTCTTTTCCCTAGTCATGGTATATTTCCTCATTTATTAACAGCAATATACAAAGAATCTGCAGACTTTCTATAATCAAAAGATTATATATACAGTTAAACAAATGATCCTGATTATGTTCACTAATTACAACTGACTGTCCTACCTCTACCATCAAATTTACAAAACACCAGGTTTCACAAAAATATCAGGTCTATATTTTGTCCCAAATCTAAAGGCAAGCAAGTTGCTGATAGACCACAGGCATTCATAATATCTGGGGGCTGAAAAAATCATGATCAACTATCTTTTTAATACACACTTCAATAATTCATTTCCAGTTGTTCAAAGAACTTGTTAAAAGTTTAATTAACTATGTTACTTTTGAATATTCCCATTGAATGGAAATCAACATTAAAAATAAATAAATAAATTCTAGAACACAATTATGATCATTTTGTGTAGCATAATACATTACATATATTATGAGTATTTCATTACTGTTGAGAGTAACAACCTTTTGGATTATGTCTATATTTTTGGGTCTCATAGAGAATTTTGGTCCCTTCCAGTCATTTGTCTTCTGGCCCAATTATTTCTACCTTAATATGATAGATTTCTACATTTCATAACTTTGTCAATAGAAAAGAAAGGGAAATCACAATGAAGTTGTACATAAATACTACATTTTTTCTTAAAAAAAAAAAAAAAAAAGACTTTTCAATATTACAGATATTGTAGCATGCTCAGGTGGCCAAGAAGCTCAGGTGGCCAAGGAGTCCAACGGCATCCTGGCTTGTATAAGGAGCAGTGTGGCCAGCAGGGCTAGGGAAGTGATTGTCCCCCTGTACTCGGCTCTGATGAGGCTGCACCTCGAGTACTGTGTCCAGTTTTGGGTCCCTCGCTACAAGAAGGACATGGAGGTGCTTGAGCGAGTCCAGAGAAAGGAGACTCAGGGGTGACCTTATTGCACTCTACAGGTACCTTAAAGGAGGCTGTAGCGAGATGGGTGTTGGTCTGTTCTCCCATGTGCCTGGTGACAGGACGAGGGGGAATGGGCTAAAGTTGCACCAGGGGAGTTTTAGGTTGAATGTTAGGAAGAACTTCTTTACCAAAAGGGTTGTTAGACATTGGAACGGGCTGCCCAGGGAAGTGGTGGAGTCACCATCCCAGGAGATCTTTAAAAGACGTTTAGATGTAGAGCTTAGCAATATGGTTTAGTGGGGACTGTTAGTGTTAGGTCAGAGGTTGGACTTGATGATCTTGAGGTCTCTTCCAACCTAGAAATTCTGTGATTCTGTGATGCTGAAGACTGTCTTCCACAAAAATAATAAAGCTGGACATGGGGTGGAAATATGGATGATTATAATCTTTTTGATTTCAAGTCATATAAAATAATTTCATTAAATTCTAAAATTCTATTGTAAGATAATAAAGTTGTTTGATTGTTTTTAATTATTTCCTTTTCTTCCTGTTGAAAGCATGAAAACCTTTGAAATAAAGCAACATTAGTCAAATGTTGTACCACAACACTTTGATCATAGAGTCATAGACTCATTTAGGTTAGAAAAGAGCTCTAAAGTCATCTAATCCAATCTTTAACCTAGCACTGCCAAGTTCACCATTAAACCATGTCACCAAGCTCTACACCTACACATTTTCTGAAGACATCCAAGGATATTGACTCAACTACTTCTCCAGGCAGCCTGTTCCAATACTTCACAACCCTTTCAGTGAAAGAGTCTTTCACAATATCCAATATAAAGTTCCCCTGGCACAACTTAAAGCAATTTTCTCTTGTCTTATCACTTGGTGTTTGGAGAAGAAACTGATCCCACTTCATGACAGTTTGTATTAAGGTAACTCTAGAGTGCAATAAGGTCTCCCCTGAGCCTCTTTTCCTCCAGATTAAACAACCCCAGCTCCCTCAGCTGCTCCTCGTAAGATTCCTTCTCTAGACCCTGGACAGTTACTAAAATCCAAACACGCAAACACATACATACACACACATACACTGATGCACATGCACACACACTCTCTCTCCTCTATTTCAAAATTTAATTTGAAACATAATCAGTTTTGAACTAATCAGCCAAAACACTAAGAAAATATATATATATATTAAATATATATATATTTAAATAAATATATATTATAAATATATATATAATATGTATAATGTATATAATATATATTTATATATATATTATATTATTATATATTAATATATATTAATATATATTAATATATATTATATATATGTTTATATATATATTTTTATAAATAGGTTTACACATACTTCATACTTAATCCCATAGAGAGGCTTTTCAAAAATGACAGCTTACTTCTGAAGTAATTCTGCACAGTGACTAAGTGCCCACATTTTTAATGGACTGTACCAGCCTCATTGGAATCGTTACTGGAACATTAAGTTGTCCTGTTTAAAACCACAAACTTAAAAGACACAATATTTACTGATTTTCTGAAAGAAGATAACCAAAATTGTGTTTTCAGTAAACCATAACCCACCATTCATTTCACACAAGAGGGGTGTAGAGAGAACTCCACCCTTTTCTGGATGCTAAAACTGAAGCTGAACAGTATTTCCTTTTCAATCTGTGTTTGCTGAAGAAGCTGCATATATACTTATAGTCTTTCATAGTTTTTCAACAGCTGTTCAAAATAATGAAATTCCATGGGTTAAGGCTGTTCATTTTAAATTACCATGTGAAATGCTGAGTCCTTTAGGCCACATATCAAATGCCCTCCCAATTTAAGTAGCCAATAGAAATGTCTAAATAATGACCATCATAGGATAGCTTGAAAGACTACTAAGAGTGACTAACATCCCTGAGACTCTGGGCAACCTGGTGTGCTGGGTGGCATTTTTAGAGACCTGCTGCTCCACATGGACTGTCAAAAGTCCATGAGGCCAGATGGGATCCACCTGAGGCTGTAGAGGGAGCTGGCAGATGTGACTGCTGAGTCTCTTTCCATCAGTGGTCATTGTCATCTGGAGAGGTCCCAGGTGACTGTAGACTAGTGAATGTGATGCCAATATATAAGAAGGTTCATAAGGAGGACCCAAGGAACTGCAGGCCTGTCAGCCTGACCTTGGTGCCAGTAAACATGATGGAACAGGTCATCTTGAATGCAATCACACAGCTGTAAGGGATAACCAGGAGATCAGGCCCAGTCAGCACAGGTTCATGAATGGCAATTCCTCTCTGACTAATGCCATCTCCTTCTATGGCAATGTAACCACCTGGTGGATGAGGGAAAGGCATTTGACTTAGTCTACCTAGACTTCAGCAAGCCTTTGATGGGGTCTCCCACACTATTTTCCTGGAGAAGATGGCAGCACATTGGTTTGGATAGGTACACTCTGCTGGGTTTAAAACTGGATGGCTGGGCCTAGAGTGTGCTGGTGAATTTAATGAAATCCAGCTGGCAACCAGTCACAAGTGGTGTTCATCAGGGGTCAGTGTTGGAAAATGTCTAGAATATGGTTACGAGACTGGTGAAGGGCCTGGAACACAAGTCTTAATGGGAGAGGCTGAGGGACATGGGGTTGTTTTTGTCTGGAGAACAGGAGGCTATGGGGAGACCTCATTGCTCTCTACAACTACCTGAAAGGAAGCTGTGGGAAGCTGGGTGTTGTCCTCTTCTCGCAGATAACTGGTGATAAGACTAGATGAAATGGCCTCAAGTTGCGCCAGAGGAAGTTCAGGTTGGAAATTAGGAGACATTTCTTCTTCTCAGAAAGAGTAGCTAGCTATTGAGATTCAGACCATGTGAGTAAGAGCATAGTCCAAATGCTTCTTAAACTCTGACAGGTTTGGTGCCATGACTATGCCCCTGGGGAGCCTGTTCCAGTGCAAAACCACCCTCTCCATGAAGAAGAGTTTCTTGATGTCCAGCCTGAACCTCCCATTGCAGCTTGAATCCATTGTCCTAGGTCCTATCACTGGTCACTAAAGAGAAAAATCAACACCTGCCCCTCCACTCCCCTCATGAGGAAACTGTAGGCTGTGATGAGGTCTCCCCTCAGTCTCCTCTATTCCAGGCTGAGTAGGCCAAGTGACATCAGGTGCTCCTCATACGTCTTCCCCTCTAGGTCCTTCACCATCTTTGTAGCCCTTCTCTGGACACTCTTCAATAGTTTCACACCCTTTTTGTACTATAGTGCCCAGACCTGCACACAGTACTCGAGGTGAGGCCACTCCAGCGCAGAGTAGAGTGGGACAATCATTTCCCTCAACCAACTAGCAATGCCGTGCTTGATGCCCCCCAGGATACAGTTGGGCCTCCTGGCTGCCAGGGTACACTGCCGACTCATATTCAGCTTGCTATCAATCACAACCCCCAAATCCTTCTCTGCAGGGCTGCTCTCCAGCATCTCATTGCCCAGTCTGTCTGTACACCCAGTGCTGCCCCATCCCAGGTGCAGGACCCAGCACTTGCTTTTGTTAAACTTCATGTGGCTGGTGATCGCCCAGCTCTTGTCTGTCCAGATCTCTCTGCAAGGCCTTTCCACCCTCAACAGTGTCAACAACTCCTCCCAGTTTAGTGTCATCAGCAAATTTAATCAAAACACCCTCCAGTCCTACATCCAAATCGTTTATAAAAACATTGAAAAGAACTGACCCTAAAATGGAGCCCTGGGGTACCCCACTGTGACTTGCCACCAGCCTGATGAAAAAGAGATTAGAGATCACATTTAGTTGTGATAAAAACAAAACTACTACTACTAATAACAACAACAACAATAATAATAATAATACACTAATAAAATGAATATTGTTTTATTTTTTTTTTTTTTTTAGGGCAATGCCCCCATCATGTATTGGGAATCCCAGCAAGGTAAAATGGGGAGAGAAACAATTATGTAAAACACATTTAAATTTATATTTTAATGCTTTTATCTACCTTTAAAATTTTTGAATATTTCTATTTCTAGCTTTGCACTGAGCATAAGAAAAAAATCTTCAAAGAGTGATACAATGGAAAGTATCTATTTCAAGCAACCATATACTTACTTAAATTAAAACGTAAACTATAAAACAAAAGCTAGATATTGAAAGAGGGATATTTCTTTTCATATTTTGAGCAGCTGTTCAAACTGAGTATTGTCTTATGAATCATTTTTGTAGAAGGAGAAGGGAAGTAGAATTTTAGCAGAGCTCTTGATAATATCTTCTACAATATCCTTCTGGAATAAAATGTCCAGTATACAGTGGGACAGCTATACCATACAGTGGCTGGAAGGTAGACCCCAAAGTGTTGTAGTAACTGGGGTAACATCAGGCTGTCAAACAGTAACTAATGGTGTTCCCCAACGCTCAGTTTTAGGGCCAGTTCTCATCAACATTTTTATCAGTGATCTAGACAAAGGATTTGAGTACACTAAGTCTGTGGGCAATACTATTATGAGGAATTGTTGATTCCTTTCAGAATACAGAAACCCTACATAGAGATCTTGATAGAGAGATCTGTGGAACCACCACACGTGTGAAATTTAACAAGAGCTAGTGTTAGATTCTGCACCTGGGGTGGTGTAATCCTGGATGTACTTATATGTTTGTGGACAAGTGACTGTAGTGCAACCCTACAGAAAGGGTCCTGTGGGGTTTGATTGATGGAAAGCTCAATGTGAATCAAGAATGTGTCCTGGCAGCCAAAAGAATCATATAGAATCATAGAATGGTTTGGAAGGGACCTTAAAGGTAATCTAATTCCACCCCCCTCAACAGGGGATGGGCAGGGATGCCATCCACTAGATTGAATTGCCCAGGGCCTCATCCAACGTGGTCTTGAGCACCTCAGATGCTGGGGTGTCCACAGTTTCTCTGGACAATCTTCTCCGGTGCTTCACAAGGTACAGCTATATCCTGGAGTGCATTAACCAGCCACAGTCTAGCTAAACTGTCAAAAGAAGTGGTTGACCCACTGTGCTAAACATTGGTGTGTCCTCACAAGTATGCTGTGCAGTTTTGAGGTCCACAAGATAAGAAAAATGTAAAACTATTTGTGTTCAAAGAAAGGCAAAAAAGATTGTGTAGAGTCCAGAGGGCAAGAAGTATGAGGAGCACCTTAAGTTACCTGGTTTGTTCAACCTAAAGAAGAGGAAACTGAGGGGTAACTTCATAGTCATCTAGTCATCATAGTCATCTTCCTCATGCAGAGCAGAGAGAGAGGTGCTCAGTGGTGAGAGCCAATAGGACCTGAGGGAACAGCATGAAGCTGCATCAGTGGATGTTCAAGTTGGAAAATTTCCTCTCAAGAAGGCAGTTAGGCAGTGGAAAGGCTCCCTGTAGAAGTGGTCACAGCACCAAGCCTGACAGAGTTCATGAAACATTTAGACAATGCTTCAGCCACATGGTCAGATTTTTGGGTAGTCCTATGTGGAGCCTGGAGTTGGACTCTGTGATCCTTGTGGGTCCTTTCCAGCTCAAGATATTCTATGATTCTAATTCTCTTTATGTCCATAGAACTTGTACAGAGAAATGTGGTTTGAATATAACTTTAAAGAGATTAGTTTAAATGTAGTTTCTTTAATAAGATGATACTCCACTATCCCCTTACAGTTCTCCAGTTTATTGTATACAATTGCTATTTATTCTACCATCTGTATACAGCTTCACAGCTTCACATTTACAAATCCCAAATCCTTCTTGCTTGGCTGCAATCTCTTGCTTCTGTTACTCTCTCTAGTTCCTTTTCACAGCCAAGTTGTAATATTTGTTGATGTTCCAAATTGCCTATCATCTTCCAGTTTAATCATGAATAATTTTAACAAATCAGCACCCAACAAAATATAAGACAGATGTCCAGTGGGAGAGTTTGTTTACCCATTGAATGAAGTTCTGATTATGTAACTATATCCCATAATAGTAAAATATTTTACATAGTAGTCATCCCCTGTCCATTTCATCTCTGCTCTTTTAGGAATCAATCTTGTCCTCAGACAGTATACATGCCAAAACCACACAGGAAAAATAAGATGAAAGATAGCAGAATTCCCCTCACAGACTACAGTATAAGTGAACTTCAGGTTTTTAACTTATTCTAAAATATTTCTTTGTTTAAAATAGTTTTAAAAAAATATTAAAAAGAATAATAAAAAATAAAATTCTAACCACATTTATATTTTAAAGCTAGAAAATCAAAAGCAACTATTACATCAACAATAGTTTGTTTCTAAAATATTCATGTGTCAGCAAATACATCTTTCTGAAAAATAAATAAATAAAAAATCAGCCATCAGGTGATGACAACAGACCTTGTATGAAGAGTCAATATTATTTATCAGGAAAAAGCAAATGAAGATTAATCAAACTTTATATTTTTGAAGAAAAGAGATTTTTTTCTTTCATTGGATATTATATAGGATACATAGAGAGTACTTAAATATTAATTGCCCTTTACAGTTTTTATAGAGTTCTTTTTATTTCCCCTTATCACACAAAATTCTGTGACAGTCCTCTGAACCTACTCATTCTGTTAATATTGAGAAGTACAATTTTCCATTAGTAAACTTAAAGCCAGGAGAAAGGACTTATGAATATTTTTGATAAATATAAATGTAAATTTTTTGATTTATTTTAAAGTGAATATATACCATACTTATATATTCTGCAAATGTAAATGTAGTCCCTGTTAAAGCAGCCATGGCTCCCTGATCAAAATCACTGCATAAAAAAAAAAAAATAATAAATAAAAAAAATAAAAAAAATCATAACTCAGTATAAAAATATTATTAATAATACTTGAAGTTTAATTCTTTTTTTCCCCCATTTCATCAAAGACACATAGGATTAGCATATCCACACAATCCTATGTGTTAAACTGTATATATTGTCACTGTTGGCTAATAGCACAAATGATTATGAGTAGCTACAATGGTATCAAGATGTATGCATGAAGCCATACACATAGAAACTAAAAATAAATAAATAAATGAAACAGAATTCAGCCCCAGATTAACCACCCACTACTTGAGAATATGGTTTGATTTTGGGGTAGTTAATTTTTATGTGTTAATCTTTTTGGTTTGTAAGACTTGTGAATTTTCTAAGTAAATTTATCTAAAAATTGCAATTACTAATAGAAAATGTTAGTATCTTGATGACTCAGAGCAGAATAAATGCTTTAAGAATATACTTCATTCTAATAAATTTCTTCTTATATATCACAAAATCAAAATTCTTCTTCCTGTTAGTGAATACCAATCTCTATGTGAGAGGCTTTCCTGGTTCTGGAGATGAATTGCATTAGCTCCCAGATAAAACATTTTTAACTGAATGAATTCTCTGCTTTTCCATCACTTCAGGTGTGGTAGTCCAAAATTTTAGAAAGCCAAAAAAGAAAAAAAAAAAAAAAAAGGAAAAAAAAAAAAAAAAAAAGGATTTCACCTTTTCATCTCTCATCTCTTCTCCCTTCTTGAACCAGACACATTTTATATCTTGTAAGTCATTCTCTTTCATCACAATACTTGTAGAGTAACAGAAAAGCTGGAACATAGAAAATTCCAATTGGTTATTTTGATTTTTTGTTTGTTTGTTTTGAGTGTTGTCATTTATTGTACCTTTTGCCCAGAAAAATCTATAATCTCCATCTTTGAAGATACTCAAAACTCAACAGTATGTTTCTATGAGCTGGACTTGCTTTGAGGAAAAGTTGAATTACATGATGTCCAAAGGTCCCTTCCAATCTAAATTATTTTATTATTCCACAGCTATAGTTTGGTTTTATTTATTTTGGGATATTTTTGTTCTCTTTGATATCTTGATATGCAATCTGACCATCTCTGATATACAGTCTCATTTTGCAATAAAATAATGTGCTTTGCTTTCCTGACTGATCTAAGTATCAGTTTCCTGAAACTTGCTGAACACACATGCATTCATTATTTTCTAATAACAGATTTGCTGAGGTACTGATGCTAAGGACTTTATTCTCCCCGAAAAGTTCTAAGTGATGTCAATGACATCAGAAAAGAAAGTTAAAGCTTAAAGATTAAAGTATAGAGAATACATTAAGCTTATTTCTAATTTAGTACTTTTTAAATAGTTATATTATTGAATTCATTGATCTACATTGTTTCTGTACTAAAAGAAATACAGAACAATGCAAATTACTCAAATAACAAACATCAGATAATCATTATATATCATTGGCAATATCTGTCTTTATCTCATTCTTAATTTCAGGATGTTGAATAGTTCTGTTAAAATACTAATAATGCAAATGCGGACACTTTGAAATTCATTTTTTCATTCTTGTAGATAGACTTGAAGTACTACTAATACTAATAATAGTAGTAGTAATTATTTTTTTCTATCTGTCAGCTTAACTAAGCACAAGAGCAATTAGAACATTCTATGACATAGAAATTAAATTTGACTAGAAAAGTACTATTTCTTTTGTTGTTGCTATTTTTGTTTTGTTTTATTTTTTTTTTTTTTTGTTAAAAATATATAGATGTTTTTTCTTACAACGCTGAAGCAGAAGGGAATAGGAAATTGTAATATTCAATATAAACATATCTGTCTTGTATTAATAGAAATCAGTGTATTTCCACTAGTGAGAGATCTGTGAACAAACACTAGTTTTGTATGAATTCACCAAACTTTTCTGAGATATGAAGTCACTGAATTGCTTGTGTAAGGCAAGCCTGAGGAGAAAAAGGAAGGAGTGGGGATCTGGGAGTCAGCTTCTTCTCACAGATAACTAGTGGGAATGGCCTCAAGTAGCACCAGGGGAGGTTTAGGTTGGAAATTAGAAAAAAGTTTCTTCTCAGAAAGAGTAGTCAGGCATTAGAATGGGTTGCTCAAGGAAGTGGTAGAGTCACCATCCCTGGGGGTGTCCACGGGGGTTGAACTTGGTGCTTGGGGACATGGTTTAGTGAGTGATATTGGTATTAGGGGGATGATTGGACCGGATGATCTTGGAGGTCTTTTCCAACCCTAATGATTTTATGATTCTATGTGCATATATACATATACAGGCACACATATTCAATCTTCTTTGTTTTGGGCTAATTTTGTTGGTCATTTCCTTCTGGTCTCCCCTTTCCCCATTATGCCCATACTTCCTGCCTTCCTCCCACTACAAAACTTTCATATCTTACCTTTTCTTCCTATTTTGCTCTCATTTCTCTGTCCTCAAGTCTTTTCTTTCCTACTTATGCTAAGGGTAGGATTCTTTGGGTAGCTTTGGTGAATATCCCTTTATTTGGAAGATCCTCCTCAGATTATAAGCCTGGACAAACTAGTTCCTTCCTTCCAAAGTTTTTATGATTCACTGCAAAGATGAAATAAATGACCTTCATCCCTGCTGTTTGGTGTTCTTGAAAGAATTTATTTTTTTTTTCTTACAAAAAAACAACAATCTTTTCAATATTTCAGAGTAGGAAAACAGAATTTTCTGAAATATAATTGCAAAATGAAACTGATGTTTTAATTTAGTAGTCACATCAAAATAATAATATATCAAGTTTTTTGACAAACAAAAAATGTGTACCCACTTAGTATCTATGTTTTACTGTAAACTGCAACCACAAGAGAAAACAAACTCATGAGACACCACTGCTACATGTCAGATATCTGTTAAAAGGGATTTCTGTCCAGATGTCTTAAATTTCTTTTTCCTAGCACCAGTTAAAAGGATATTGACAAATAAGATTTAAAGAAAAAAAAAAAAAAAAAAAACTAACAGTCCTTAAAAGTTCTATCTCATTCACTGATTTCTTTCTGCTCATGCTACTTACATATTTCTTTTTGTTCAAGATAACCTGTAGTGAATTTTTTTTTATAGTTATGCCTGATTTGCAAGATACATTTCTCCAAGCTATATTACTTTAAATCATAAAAATACAGATGAATTCATTGATACTTTTTTTTTTTTTTTTTTTTTTTTTTCATTAAAAGCATTCAAACAGGAAGAGTAATGCTGAACTTTCTGAAACCCATCTTGGAGAAGCACACCCAGAACTGTCTGCTTATAGTGCCTGGATGCTGTTAAGGGTTCTAAGATGACTAAGCACAAGATGTGTTCAAGACCAGAGGTAACTCTGATAAGTAACCTAAACAGCTGCTGGTCAATGAATTGTGACTCCTTCATAAAGCTGTTGTTTTTATTTGATAGAAAAATAATTATTTATTTAACCTGCACCTGTAATTAATACTTCAGGATTCTATTCCTCACTGCTTTTTGTCAGCCAAAGACTCTTGTGCTCCCTACTTATCTGAAATGCAATTTTTCACAAGGGGTAGGTATTACTTTAATAAATTAATTAGTGACTAAAATATTGAGTTTCTGTCCAATAATAATGCCTGTATGTTAATTATTATAAAACCATGAGGTAGAAAAAAATATTACTTGAGAATGAAAAAAAAATATTAATGAAAAATTTTAAACTTTCAATGAAATTGTAAATTTCAATTACCACTATTTAAACTGTGAATTCAAAATGAAGATGGTCAAAATGGTCAACCTGAATTTAAGTGTTTTGATATTTAAGTGTTTTAATATTCAACTTTCCTGTGGAAAATTCTAATTTCATTACATGAAATTTGATGATCAAAAATGTTATTAAAAACAAAAAACAAACAAACAAAAAAACTCTCTTGGCTATGAATATGTCTCTAAGACAGATGAAAAGAAATGCATGATTTTCAGGGTAAATGGACCTGAATTTTATGAATATACTTTCATAATATACTTTCATAATATACTATCCAGATATATTTTCTAGCTCTTCTAAACAAAACTCTAAAAGAAAAAATAAAACTGTTGATGATTTTCACAAACAGGCTAGTTAAATTAAACAGAAATATGAAAATTTCTAACCTGTTCTATTTCAAAAGAGTTATTGCAGTATTCCATGAGACAACTGCTAGGCAAAAGATATAGATGTGCATGACTGAACTGCATGCATTTCCTGGTTATACAACTGAAAGATGAAACATATTTTATTTATTGTGGGAAAGTAGTTTGTTGTTGTTTATCAGGATCAAGGAGATATCTATTAAGCAGGCTGGAAGGGAAAGGCAGATAGGAGATAACTTCTGGATGAACCAATAAAGCCTTACAGAAAAAAGTCTAACAAAGAAAAAGGGAGGAAGGTGAGTGGATGCATGAGGGAATGTGTTAGTGCCCTAAGTGTTACACCATGCAATTGAAAAAGTATACTTCTCATGCATCTTTGAAAGCTTTCTACCAAGTAACCATAAGTTGTCAGCAGGTTTATGAAGTCATCTTTAAAGTGAACTGAGGAATAAACAGATAACTGAAGAAACATGTTAGGCATGACAATGTTTTCTTATGCACAGATTACACAGGCCTTAGCTCTGGGAAGAGATGTGTTTCTGTAAATGTGGAGTTCATGGATTAAACATACATATATATTTGGACATTTATATTATATATTATATATTTTATATTTATAATATATAAATATAGTATATTTATATTATAGTATATTATACTATATTGTATATAGTGTATAATATATAGTATATTATAAATATAGCATATTATATATTGTAATATATAATGTATATTATATTAATATATTGTATGATATACACTATTATATGTTTAATTTTATATTTATGTTTATTAATACTATATATGTATTAACATATGAAAAGCCTGGAAATACTTATTAGCATAAAAATAGCACTTCTGTTTAAGCAGTTCTCTCGATGACCATACTTGTTTCATTCATATCTTCTTCTGCCATTCTCTTTTGTGCATCTGATATTAGTTGTCCTAAAAAAAATAAAAGATATAGGATAAGAAGAATCATACAGATTAAGAAGCTGTGCATCCAAAAATATAGAAATTTTCAGATCCTTCAGGCAAGAAGTTGTTTCTAAGAAGTGCACATTCTAAAGGCATTTAAACCACTTTATGAGATTCAAAGCTCTCTGGACTACTCTTCAGCTATCATGTTCCTACTTAGCTTCAACGGTAAAACTACATTTGTCTTCCTTATACATTTCTAAATATTCATTATCCTGCAAAGAATAATTAAATCACAAAGTAAGCAAAACCAATTCAATGGTGAATGAAAAGCCAATGCTACGAAACAGTAATAAAAATTGAAACTGAACAGTTTAGCTTTACCAGCTAATTTACTTAGGTATCACCCTAAGGCGTCAACACCATTTATCACTGTTGCTGGAGTCTGGCATGTCTACACTGTCACTAGAAACAGAAGCATCTATGGAAAACCAATTAGGAATTTAAAGTAATATTGAAAATAATCAGTAAATACACAGAGTATCTGCAGTCAAACATCAATTCCATGTATAAACATAAGTGAGAGCACATATAAAGTTCTAGGTAAGGAGCCATGCTTGTTAATTATGTTACATAAGACAAGGTAATACTGGGAATATTTAAAGTAAAAGAGAATACATTGACAATTATAAGAGGCTTCTAAAGTATAAGTCTGCATTTGTATATATGTAGCCACAATTTTAAGAGGACTAAGGAAGGAAGAGTAGGGGCAGTAAAAGGAGGTTAAAACATTTCCATCAGAAGACAAAGATTTGCCAAGAGTTTTATGTTTTCACAAGAGTGCTTTTTAAATACATGTAATATATTTTTCTTGTTTCCTTCCAGGAACAAGCACGTAAATGAGAGCAGTCTGTAGTCTCCTATTAGCTTTTCATTACCTTAACAAATTGTTGTTCTGAGGATATAATTTTCATATGGTCTGAGTAGTCACCATGAAAAAGCATATGTATATGTTGTTAATGACCAAAACTACTGCAATCAGTTGTAAACAATATTTTATATGTATTTAGAAAGTGAATTTTCACAGTTTACCTCTAAACTCTTCCATGAAAATCATGCTGTTCTTCCTTACCAATCCCTTAAGCATATTCAAAAGATGAATCTAAAAATTTGAATAAAGAACCCTAATACTCATTTTTTCTCTTTCTTATTCTGTGGTCTTACAATTTCAGTAAAAGGGATACTAGAATTTCATTATAATGTTTTAATTTAGAAATACCACAAGAATTCAACCAGAGACCAATGCCCAAGCAGCCAGGGATTGTATTAGGAAAGCCAAAGCCCTTTAAGATTTAAATTTCCCTTCAAGAATTAGATTTGGCCAGGGACATTAAGGGCAGTAAGAAAGGGTTCTATAGGTGATAAAAGGAAGAGTAGTGAAATCTGGGGTCCTCTCCAGAAAGAAACAGAAGAACTGGCCACTTCAAATATGGAGAAGGCTGAGGTATTTAATGACTATTTTGCCTCATTCTTCACCAACAAGAACTCCAGCCACATGGCTGAGGACCGAGAAGGCAAAGACTAATGATGTAAGAGAATGAAGGAGAAGATCAGGTCTGAGACCATCTAAGCAACCTGAAGGTGCACTAGTGTGTGGACTTGATGAAATACTTCTGTAAGTCCTGAGGGAATGGATGGATGTAGTTGCTAACCCACTATCCATTATATTTAAGAAGTCGCGGCAGTCCAGTGAAGTTCCCACTGCCTGGAAAAGGGAAAGAATAACCTCAATTTTTAAAAAGGTAAAAAAGAAACACTTAGGAAACTATAGGCCACTCAGTCTCACCTCTGTACCTAGAAAGATCATGGAGCAGACACCCACCATAGTGTCCTGAAATGCAGATAATGCCTGACAAATCTGGTGGCCTTCTATGATGGGGTTACAGCACTGGTGGGTAGGGGAAGAGCAACTGATGACATCTACATAGACTTGTGAAAAGCAATTGACATCATCTCCCATGATATCCTTGTTTCTAAATTGGAGAGACATGGATTTGATGGATGGACCACTCAGTGCATAAGAAATTAGCTGGATGATTGCACTCAAAGGGTTGAGGTCAACAGCTCCAGGTGGAGATCAGTGCACCTCAGGGGTCAGTATTGGGACTGGCACTGTTTAACATCTTTGTCAGTGACATGAATGTCACTGACAAAGTGCACTCCCAGAAAGTTTGCTGATGACACCAAGCTGTGTGATGTTGTCAACATGCTGGAGGTTCGAGATGACAATCAGAGGGACCTGGGCAGGCCTGAGAGGTGGGCCTGTGTGAACCTCATGTAGTTCAACATGGAGATGTGCAAGGTCCTGCAACTGGGTCGGGGCAATCCCAAGCACAAATGCAGGTTGAGTGGAGAATGAATTGAGAGCAGCCCTGAGGAGAAGGACCTGGGGGCGGTGGTCAAGGGGAAGCTCCACATGAGCCAGTAATGTGTGGTTGCAGCCCAGATAGACAACTGTATCCTGGGCTTCGTCAAAAGCAGCATGGCAAACAGGTTGAGGGAGGTGATTCTCCCTCTACTCAAATATCTTGTTAGAACCCATATGGAGTACCACTTTCAGCTCTGGCCCCCCAGCATAAGAACCACAGGGATCAATAGGTGCAGAGGAGGACCATGAGGATGATTAAAGGTCTGGAGCACCTCTCCTACGAAGACAGGATGAGAGAGCTGGGGTTGTTCAGCCTAGAGAAGAGAAGGCTCTGGGGAGACCTTATAGTGGCCTTCCAATGCCTAAAGGGGGCCTACAGGGGGCTGGGGAAACATTGTTTTTCAGGGAGTGAAGGAATAAGGCAATGAGTAAATGGCTTTAAAATTGAAAGAAGGTAGATTTTCATTAGATAGTAGGAAGAAAATCTTTACTCTGAAGGTGGTGAGACTCTGGGACGGGTTGCCAGAGATGTTGTGGACACCCCATCCCTGGAGGTCAGGTTGGAGGGGGCTTGAGCAACCTGGTCTAGTGGGAGATATCCCTTCCCATGGCAGGGGGTTTGAAATATGGTCCTTTTAACGCTCCTTTCAACCCAAATAATTCTATGATTTAAGATAAATTTCTAAGTAGCCATCATCAAGTGATGATTTTTCCTACCTTCAGTGATGAAGAAGACATCAGACTATATTCATGATTTAGCAGTTGCTGTCATATGCATAAACTGATTTGCCTGTTAGATTACCAAGGTCAGCAAGCTCAGTTATCTGTGTGGTTGTTTGTTTGTTCATTAGTTTGTTTGGTCATGAGACCATATCCAGCTGTGATACACCTCAGCACCTGACAAAACAAAAGCAGTATTTATTATATGTAATTAAATATGTCAATTAAACATCAACAGCATCAAAATTATTTCTTTTTCCTGGAAGTCCAGCAATATCATTGGTTTACTTATGCCTATATACTTATATAGGCATATATAAGGCACTTATACTTAATATACTTATTAGAATTTTATTTTGCCCTTCATTATCAATGATAGCCAAACCTAATATTTACTGTAAATCAGCAAAAGCTCTTCACATTTCTTTCCTTTTAGTCACAAGCACTCATTGCAATTTCTGTATGCAATATCTGAAAATCAGCATAGCTCCAATAAATTTAATTTACACTCAACAGGATTTTAAGTTCTTCCAAACTATGTTTCTGTAAATGTACAAGCAGCAAAAGAAACAGATGCAAGAACTTCAAATGCTTTTCAAAACAAACTGTCTCACTGAAAATTATCACTGAAATTGTCTCTTATTTCTATTCACAATGTGTAAGCACAGAGCCATGTGTTTTTTGATGTTATACATCTTTTTTTCCAGTGATACTAGTTCTCAGAAACTAGTATCCTAGTATCAAAATATCCTTTTCCAGAAATTGCTAAGCCTGTATCATTGCTTGGAGCAGAACAGGCTTAATTATATCTCTGTTCTAATTTCACCTCTTTAGGTCCATGAAAAACTGTTTGAACCCTAATGACCTTAGCAATTCTCACAGAAGAAAGGGAAAAAAAATCTCCACTGCTGAACATCCATTAAGGTCAATTATAAAAATCACCTGGAAAACATGTCTATGCCATATCATTTAGATATCTATTTCAGACTTGATGAACTTGCAGATTCAAGGATACTTGTCTTAAATCATAAGTTTAGACATTGGAAAACAAGCAAGGCTGTATCTTCAATATAAAGAAAAACAATGGAAAACAATTTAAATTTTAATATAAAACTAATCATCGTGTAAGATTGAAAGGTCAGCAAGTGAAAAAGTCTGAAAGATAAAAATATTTAGCATCATCTAGCAAAGCAAATGAGAAAAAGTAGTATGATTACTATGGTGGCTTAACTTCAGCAAAATGACTGTAGCTTAACTCCAGTGTACTTCTTGAAGAAAAATACTTTTGAAGAGCACAAAGTGCTCTGATACGAACATATTACAGTCACAAATAAATAAATAAATAAATAAATAAATAGTTTTATGTTTATTTATTAACACTATCCTGTAGAAGAATGATGCAGTGATCACAGATGGATCAATCAATCTTTATAAAGGATGAATTGTGTCATTTAAATATTATACTTTTATTTGCATTTTTATAGAAAAGTAGAATTGTTGTAAAACAAAACTTGACCATCCAGGCCAGTATTTCACATCTTTCTGGGGTAAATATACTAAATTATTTATTTGATATTACAGACAAATTGACTTAATAGCAAAAAAAATAGTCAGTAAACAAAATGAATTTCATGAAGTTAGTAAAACAAAATTAATGAAAATAAATGCTCTGCTTTCATATTATCAGGTAATAGAGTTCAAGAAACCTTACAAATATGAACCCATCAAATCATCCTAAGTTGGAGGGGACCAGCAAGTATCATTAAGCATAACTCATGTTGTGCTTAACACAGGACCACCCAAAAATCAAACCAAATGTCTGCAAGTGTTGTCCAAATGCTTTATGCACACCAGCAAGCTTGGTGCTGTGACGACTTCCCTAGGGAACCTGTTCCATTGCCTGACCACCTTTTAACTGAAAAACCTTTTCCTGATGCAGCTTCATTCCAATATCTTGTGTCTTATTATTGTGTACCAGAAAGAAAAGATCACCTTCTCTTCTGCTTCTGAAACATCTTTGCTATAGTTTCTATTGTTTCTTTGGAAACTGTGTAAAATTGTTTTTAACTTCTGTTTTGTTTTGATTTGATTTGGGTTTTATGTTTCTTGTTTGTTTGTTTGTTGTTGTTTTCAGAGATAAAATCTAACTGACATTTTGACTATATGTTGAATTTTATATAGAATTCTAACACACCAATTTTGTAAAATTTCACTTCCTATTTAAACAGTTTCAGAGTTTCACACACGAACAGCTCATTTCACTCATATTTGTGTTTTCTACCATTTTGCTGTTGTAAATTACTAGCTCACAAAAAACATGGTTTTATGTATTCACACTCTATGCTTCTACAACTTAAAGACGACTTAGTTTTCTCTTTAGCAAAGATCATATTTTATCTGCAGTTGCCTTTGGGTAAGTGGAAAATGCGTTTTAAAAAACGGAGATAACACATTTATAATAAGCAGCTACTATATAATCTAAATAGTAAAAATTGTCAGAATACATATTTACTACACAATATGTGTATATTATCTCTCCAGTCAAGAAAAAAAAAAAAAAAAAAAAAAAAAAAAAAAAAGTTGCTTTGTATATTTTCATGTACTTTGCAAGTACAAACAAGACTACTAATTTGTATTGCTTCTTGGGAAAAGTTGTTTACTTCCTATAAACCCTTTGTTATCTTTTGTGTAAAATGTAGATCAATTGTAGACAATTTCTGGTCTTATCACAGATCTTCCCTCTTCATTAGCAGGCGGAATGATCAGGTTCTGCATTTTTAGCATGAAATAGAAGCAATGACTGAACCAGAAGTTAAGTATCTGCAGTATTAAGTCTTAGCAATTACAGAATATTATTGTGCTCTAAAGATCAGAGGGTTGCAAACATTTGGGGGTTATATAGATAATATACAGAGGAAATATGAAATAAAAAGATTACTCTGGAAGTATTGTAGTACTATGAACTGAGGAGTGCATTGTATAATCACAAACTCTATTATATAAAGTTTTATCTCTTGAGATCCATGTTTATTTTTAAACTGCTTTTCATCCTATAGTCTTTATAAAAACAAAATCATCTTTGCTCCTGTAAAATGGATATGGATTGAGTTATTTTTAAATGTTCTGGACATAATTATATACATACTATAAAACTCTGCTGAAGCCACCAGAACAATTTTAGGGCATTTTAAGTTGAAACTCCACTGCTGGAAACAATCTAAAATCACCTCTAATGTTAGGAGCAAGAAATGTGCACTGGTAGATCACAGAGACTATCAGAGCAAAATGTTTTGCAACAGAATATGTCTTCTAAAATCCTGAAGCCAAATCAAATGATGTGGAAGACAGTGGATGGGGAACTTAGAGCTGAGATCTTCCAGCCTTGCATGAGTATCAGCAGAATGATGTATTTTGCCATGATCATGGAGAATTTATATGAGCTCCACACCCATGGCCTTCAGTCACCCATGGACTGACTGCAATATGTGAGGTCCTCTCATCATTAGTCCCTGTGTTTTATTTTATTTCATGCTCTTTATTTACTTCCAGATTTTTCTCAAAGTCCCACCATATGACAGAACATTAAGGGAAATCTGACAAATTTATTATCTCTTTTTGTTGCTAATTTTCCATTTGTTTTTCTTCATTTTTAACTACATCTATGCATTTCCCTTGTGGTTATTTTCCTAGCAAATTCTGCTGTCTTTATGACATTTTTCTTCAAATTTTGCATTTGACCTGTGGACACTAAACACCTTCAAACATGTTCATTGCCTGCTTGGGTTAACAGGTCCATACAGATGAATGGCAGTTGTCCTAGGAGTAACGTAGCAAATCATCAAATGGATTTGCCCATTCAGAAAATCCATTGATGAAAACATATTATAATCTTGTCTTCCAGTCCCAATGCAATACCAAGTATAACAACTGCTGCACAGAAATAGCGTGTATCATTATTTAATATACAAGTCAATTAAGTATGTTTTATCCTTGCCATTTTTTTTTTTTTCCCCACAGGTCTTGATTGAATTTCATTTGAAATGATCACATTTTTCTGTCCCCATAAAAAAATCATATGGGAGTTCTCTCTGCATGTGAATATCCTACTTCCCAAGATCAATATAGAATTGTCCTTCCAGAAACCTACTATAAGATATTTGCTCCCATGTGATGACATGAAAATACATTTTGCAAGGGTCTTATAAATAAAAGTTGAGTTAATTCATCTGTTTACTTTCTAGACCAGGCTATGCAAAATGGATGAAGAATACATATTTGATTTAAGTTACACGAGTGTAATTACCATTTACCAGTATTTCACATAATCTATACTTGTAACAGCTTAAGTGATTAACCTGAAATATAAAAATCTGTTATGGGATGCTCACAAGAAACTTCAAACATACCTTTCTCAGCCTGTGTTTTATTGATTAAAACACATCTATATCACTTTATGCTTCAAGTGACACAAAAACTTGTCTCATCTCAAAGCTTAAAATTATTCTGAAAGCACAGATTCAAAACTTTTTGTTGCAACTACTGTATTTTTTCACCGAGATATTAGAGCATCCTTTGTTTTACAAAAAGGAAGACAATACAAGTGTCAACCTGCTATTCTGATGTTACAAAAAAGTACTTGAATTCAGAGAGGGGTGGGATGGAGGGTGGGCAGGGAGTGAGAGGAAGAGAGAGGGAGAGAAAGAACAGGTTTCAGAAATGCTATACTGCCTCCAGAGCTTCCCTTTTGCTGGTGGTCTTTTTTTAACATGTTGTCTGGGGGTGATAGTTTGATTTGCTTGTAAAGCCTTGCAGCCTGGGGACAAATACTTGTGGTGTGCTGATTTCCAGATTCAAAGACATCACACACCGTAATGTTTGATTGCTCTGTTTATTTTTCATCTTTTCCCGATTTCAACATTTTTCTGTAAACTTTTTGTAAAGAAGAAATTGTGATTCTCTGAAGTTAGGAAAACATTTAATCCTTCAAGAAATGCAGAATTTCCATTCAGACGTTGTTGTTTAACCCTGGCAGGCAGATCAGCACCACCCAGCCACTCGCTCACTCCCCATTAGAGGGACTGGGGAGATAATCAGAAATGTAAAAGTGCAAGAACTCATGAGCTAAGATAAGGACAGGTTAGTGGGTAAAGCAAAAGCTGCATACACAAGCAGAGCAATACAATGAATTAATTTGCTTCTTCCCATTGGCAGGCAGGTGTTCAGCCACTTCCAGGAAAGCAGGTTTCATCATGCATAACAGTTTCTCAGGAAAACAAACACCATCACCTCAAACATCCTTCCTCTTCCTCCCTCTTTACCCCAGCTTTTATTGCTGAGCATGACACCACATGGTATGGGACATCCCTTTGGCCAGCTGGGGTCAGCTGTCCTGCTTCTGTCCCCTCATGGTGCCTTGCGCACCCCCAGCCTCCTCACTGGCTGAGCAGTGTGAGAAGCTGAAAAGTCCTTGGCTCTGTGTAAGCACTGTTCTACAACTACTGAAACATAAATGTGTTATCAACTTTTTTTCATTAAAAGTCCAAAACAAAACATCATATAAATCTCTAGGAAGAAAATTATCCCAGCCAAAAGCAGGGCAGACACTTAATACCTGGTTATAACATCAAAGCTAAATTCAAACAGATTTTCATACTAGATCATTGTAAGCGATGTTTCCTCTGAAAGATCTTAGGGACATCTATAGAGTGATTTTGTAGAGAAAATGACAATTCAGGGTTCCACATTGCCTTTATTACCAGTATGTTTCAGTATGGTTATGTACCTAATGAGAAAAATATACCTATTGACATGAATCTTCTGAACTCTATGAAAACATAAACAATAATCTTGGTATAACTGCAAGATTAACAATTTCGCTTGTGAAATACATTTTCTAAACAAGACCAAATTGAAAGCTGAATTGAGCTCCAGCTGAGTGTACATCTTGATGCTGGTTTCATATAGAATCAGATGAGAATCCCAGCCAAATATCTAATCTTACATGTGTACCTTTGAAATTAAGGTAATACAAAACCACACCTATTAAAACTTATAAGATCTAACAGGAAGCAGCATCTTACTTTTGGTGTGAGAACAATCATGTACTGCATTCCAATTAAAGACTATATGCAAGTGGAGTAAGATCAAAAGACAACTATGTCGACTAAAGTGTTAAAAAATCACGTTTTTTTTGTTTTGTTTTGTTTTGTTTTTTGACAGCTCAAGTAATTAGTATTTTGGAATCTCAGGAGATTCTGGGAAATAGGTTAAAAAATAAAAATCAGTGTGTCACTAGGGAGGTACAAATGTACTAGGAAAAAACAAACAAACAAACAAACAAACAAACAAACAAAAAAAACCTTGCAAAATTTGTGTCATTGGAGATGAAAGACTTACCAAGAAAAAGTTTCCCCAGACCTGATCCAGTATCTAACAGACTCAGTGTGAGTAGTGTATTGTACTAGGTGATCTCCAGATATTCTATGAATTTGTGGTTCCATGATCTTTTTACTGTGCTTCACAGTATCAAGTATTCAAATCAGTGACCCATTTCTCTTTAGAAGTATTCATTTCATAATATAAAGCATTCTACAACTCTCTGAAAATAAATAAATAAATAAATAAATAAATAAATAAATAAATCCCTTAGTATTACTATGTTATATCTTTTAAACTTAATTCAGAAAATAATAATGGAGAAGAAGAAGAGGAAGAATATAAGAAGAAGAATATAAGATGAAGACTATAATAAAAATAACAATAATAAATATGTTTACGGATCTCAAAGTTTTAAGGGTCAAAAATTATTAGTAAACAAAAATCAAATCAGAAACTATGAAAGTTAAAATCTTTTAAAATCAGTCAGAGCTAGGAGAAATATTTAATTTAGCTTGCAGACCACTGCAACTCAGAATAGTTAAAAAACTAAATCTCCTTCCAAAAGTACATATTGGAAGCTGGGAAGTAAGAAAATACATTAAATTTAGTGTGTTTTAACAATAATAATTACACAGTACACTTGTACCACTTCTAAAACATAGCGAACGGAAGGGATTCATCAATAATCATGAACATAAAAGAACAGTTTGCTTCATTTTAATCACCCTTTCACTAAATTAGTCATTTAGTCTATTGAACTTTTACTGAAGTCAACAGTAATCTTAAAACATGCTTCAGGAGGAAAAAGAGAGGTCTGGGAGCTATATACACATCATCCCAAGTATCCACTTGGATGGCAGCACAGAAAATGTCAGCTTCAAAGGATTAGAGCTTCCTTTGAGAATCCTAATTTAAAGTGTTACTATGAGATGTAATGGCATCATTGGTCGTGCCACAAAATAAAGTAAAAAGATGTCACTAACCTTTATTGACATCTCCATGAAACTAAGATAAAGGAAAGGAAAACTAAGATTGTGATTTTGCTGAAGAAACCTTTATCCCATCGCCTCTAACCTAAATAATTTTAAAGGGACAAAAAACATTTATACACAGGGTTGATCCTTCTGGAACTCTGCTGTTCAAGAGTACATTTTATACCCTATTTGATACAAAAATTCTCTAGTCTTCACTTAATATTTGAAAAACAGTTTTTTCCTGGCAACATTAGCTGTTATTTTTACTGAAGTGTGGTCCAGAAGAGAAAACAAGCCATTACAGCACTTAGACCTATTAACATTTTGAGGCAAAAAGGGGGCACCTAAGTCCAAACCAGTAGTCTGAAATGATTGCAGTTGTGATCAACATTTAAATGATCCAAGCTCATACTGTGAAAAAGCTTCATGCCTTGTTCATAAGTAAGTTAACACAAAGGAAATAAACATTCCCTTTCATAAAGGAGAATAATTGAACTACAAATCTGAAGTTCTAATCCTTCTGTGCTTAAGAAGGCTGAAGCCTTCTGCTTCTCACTATTAAATTATAATAATAAAGGTAAGTATGCAAATGATCAAGTTCTAGTTGAACATTTAGACCACATTATACCTGCCTTTTATTTCTTCATTCTGTAGGCCTCTTTGATGAAAATTATGTCCTTAATTCTGGCTTCTTTAGTCTCCAGTGTATTCCCTGGGGAACACTAGGACTAGAATCAATTATCAAGGGTTACAATTTTTAAAAGTCTGTTGTATGAAATGGTAAAAATAAATGTGAAATTTCACAGAAAACTCACATACTACAACCTGTGTAACTCATAGACAACATGAAGAAAAATAACAGCACAAGTCAACAGAAAACTATTGTAAAATGTGATAACATTTCACTTGGAAGCCCTCATAATGAATCAGAACTCCCACATAAAAACAGTTGAGAGAATCAACATATGAGCGTTGGGCCAAATACTCCTATAAAGTGTTATGCACCCTAGACTTTGAAGCTATGTAGATTTATACCAGTCAAGAGCTTTTTATTGTGTAGCAAAATAGTTTTCAGGTAATTGAATAATCTGATTGTTTCTTATTCCTTCTCTTACAAAACTTTTCCTTAAGAATCTGAAAGATTCAGTCATTGAATCAGCTGAGTTAGGAATTAAATTATAAATGCAGCACATAACACTTAACGGTAAAGCACATAATGATAACAAAGCTTAATGTAGTGCAGTCCTAAGGGGCAACAGTAGCTATTTTATTCTATACTACTACTTGCTCAGATTGAGCGGTGCATTTCAGTGTATATTATCTTTTCATTACACTCATTAAAATGAATGAAAAGAACCTGAGATACATTTTGTACTTACATTATTTGAGAAATACTATCAACCATAATTTATAAAACCTACTTTAGAGTATGCCTACATTTTGAAAGTTAGAGTGGGAAGTTGCTTCACGAAGTAAACTTTGAGGAAAATATTGTCTAAGTAGTTTTCAGATGTTTTATAAAATACAGAAAAAAAGAAGTATCCAAGAATTGTTCCATGGCAAATGTAGTTGAGCTTTAAAGCTCCCTCTAAACTCAGCAGGGTTCAAAAATTAAAAAAATAAAAATAAATAAAAATAAAAATAGTTCATTAACATGCTTGCCTTTCTGAAAATTGTGGTCCCATTAGTTATTTTTTTCTGTAGCCCCTAGTATTTAATCTATCTTCAACTAAAAGACACAAAATTTACAGAAGGGTTAAAACTTTACTTTCTACAATTCCATTCATACCCTAGAGCAAATAATCTGCTCAACTATATGAATTTACAGCAGAATTGCCATGGGAAAGACTTCACATGGTCAAGCAGACAAAAAGACTTTTTCTAGAACACTAAAATAAACAAGGACAGGCAAATCCAGAAGAAGGCAACATGCAAATTTATCCTTCTGACAAGCAGAATTAATGTCACTTGAATGAAGGAAGCTAATAACTCATTTCATAGAATCATAGAACCCTAGAATATCCCAAGTTGGAAGGGACCCATAAGGATCATCAAGTCCAACTCCTTGCACCACACAGGTCTACCCAAAAGTTTAGACCATGTGACTAAGTGCACAGTCCAAATGTTTCTTAAATTCATACAAGCTTGATGCAGTGACTACTTTACTGGGGAGCCTGTTCTAGTGCACAACCACTCTCTCAGTGAAAAATCTCCTCCTGATATCTAGTCTGAACTTCCCCTGCCTCAGCTTCACCCCATTTCCATGGGTCCTATCACTGGTGTTTATGGAGAATGGGTCACCCGCCTCTCCATTCCCCCTTGCAAGGAAGTTGTAGACTGCGATGAGGTTCCCCCCTCAGCCTCCTCTTCTCTAGGCTGAACAGGCCCAGTGACCTCAACCGCTCTTCACATGTCATCCCCTCCAGGCCTTCCACCATCTTCATTGCCCTCATCTGGACACTCTCTAACAGTTGAATGTCCTTTTTGTACTGTGGTGCCCAGAACTGCACACAGTACTCAAGATGAGGCCGCACCAGCACAGAGTAGAATGGGATGATCACTTCACTTGCCCTGCTAGCGATGCCGTGCTTGATGCACCCCAGGATATGGTTGGCCATCCTGGCTGCCGGGGCACACTGCTGGCTCATATTCAACTTGCTGTCAACCACAACCCCCAGATCTGTGGGGCTCTGTGGGGTGCTGCACTCCAGCGTCTCATTGCCTAGTCTGTATGTATGGCCAGGGTTGCCTCGTTCCAGGTGAAGGACCCGGCACTTGCTTTTGTTAAACTTCATGCGGTTGGTGATTGCCCAGTTCTCCAAACTGTCCAGATCTCTCTGCAAGGCCTTACCACCCTCGTCCAAGTCTACAACTCCTCCAAGTTTGTAAATTTATAAATTTGTAAAATTTGTAAATTTTGTAAATATATATATATATATATATAAAGTTTGTAAATTTATAAATACATAGAAAAGGACTGGCCCTAAAATGGAGCCTTGAGGGACCCCACTAGTGACCATCCGTCAGCCTGATGTGGCCCCATTTACCACAACCCTTTGAGCCCTGCCCGTCAGCCAATTGCTCACCCATTGTATGATGTTTTTGTTAAGCTGTATGCTGGACATTTTGTCCAGAAGGATCCTATTGGGCAAAATGTCTTTTCAAATACAGCAGCACAAGACATACTTAAGTAAGTATAAGGAAAACTTAAGTACTGTTGTATAATGCTGAGTGCTTCCTGAATGGTGCTCCTCATCTTTACTTCTGTTATGGAAAATTGTTCCACTATCTTGGTCAGAGTCTTATTCTATAAAAGATCTAGAAAAGATAGAGGTTCACAACACATAGCACCTATTATTTGCAGTTAGTATTTTCACTGAAAAGTATCCGTGTTTAGGCAGTTCTGCAGTCTCAGATACCTCTACTCAAGGTTTACACTGCTGTTTGTATTCTTTTCTAAATGAATGGTCACAGTTGTATTTGATGGCCAAGATTTTGTTTCCAGGGAGCAAGCATCAGCAAGGAGTGATTAGCACTGTATTTTTGATAATTATGATGAGTTCTTCAAGGTGTCAGCACAAAACTGTTCCCTGAGAATACAAAGTTACTTTTTTTTTTCTTTTTTTTAACTTTCTCATATGTAGTGAATTACAGAAGAGATTAAATTAACTAAATTATGTCTCAACCTGTCTTATACTTTATATTTCTGTATTTTGAGTAGAAAATAAGATCATTTAAAACATTAAAACAATAGCAATTATTTTAATTATTGAAGAAACAGTTACAGGACATATTTCTAACCACAGAGTGAAGAAAATTCATCAATATGTCAGCTTTCCTTCATAAATGAAATGGCTTTAAATGAAAATAATGATTTTTAGATTTGAATAATAGCTTTGTATAGCTGAGTTAATCTCAATCCAGTGCTCCCTATCAATTAATTTAAATGTTCCTTTTATTCAATGCCGTCCCATCCCAGAACTCAAATCTAGTTTATCAGCTCTCACAAGATTTAGTCACAGCAAAACTCAGATCAGATGTAGTCTTACAGTCTTACAATTATGAATTGCACAGACCATGGTAAATAGATTCACTTCTTCTGGCAGAGTAGTTTCTATTCTTTAGAATGTAAATTTGAAATTTCTTCTTGAGTAATCAAGAATGTGTTGTCAAATCATGAATCATGGAAATAGATTCACTGATACGAGGCCTGCAACTTTTTTATTATTTTCTTTTCCCCTATTAACTGTGATGTTTTGCTTGTGTGTGTGTGTGTGTGTGTTGTTTTTTTTGTTTTATATAATGTTGGACTTGTTATATGTGAGTAAACACAAGTAAGAGATCCATGTAGGTGAGAAACAAAACTGGACCACAAATCATAATCTCATTGGTATCACCTTTTAAGGTTTTAAAATAAAGAGTTACAGATGACACTAATATGATTCAATAATTCCAATTATTCCTGTGTGAAGTATGTTTACCTACATTATGTGAACTTCATAGTTGAAATTTCAAAATTTAAAATTAACATTGCTTCTGGTTACAGAGTAATGGAGTAATAAACTTATATTGGGGTTCATACCTGCTATTGATCATGTACGATTTAAGCTCCCAATAAAGTTGAAATTTAATCTGGTTTTTATTTCACTTTTACACAAGTCATTGTTTGCGAATCATTCATAATAGTAATCATTCTGAATACATTTATGTCTTTTGCATAAGAGTTGTTTTGTTTTGGTTATATCATAGCTTTATACTTCTAATTAAAAAGGCTTAAGATTTTTCAATTGCATTCTTTGATAAGGGCTTCCTCGACCCACCCATCCTCACCCTTCCAAGGAAGGCAATTTTATTTCTAGGAGAGTGAAGGAACTCAGTATATTATTTTCAGGTTTGGACAGCTAAAGCTAAATGTTTGAATTTATATACTTTCAATCAGTTTACTTAATGAAAACATAATCTCTTGTGTTTAAAAATTTTCACTCTTCATCTGTTCTATTTTTTTTAGCAATTTAGTATCACAAATTCATCATGTCATTCCTGATGTTTCACCCCATTTTCCAAATAGAATTTCTTTTTTTTTTTTTTTTTTTTTTTTTTCAGAAGCCTATTCCCCTACAACTGTGCATACTTTCTATGACTATTCTGGAAATTATACATATATATGTATATATATATATACGCATATATATATATATATATATATATATATATATATATATTCCAGTTCTGGAACTTTTTTGTGGATGTCATTGTAGTCATCTGAAGAAGAGCTACCTTACAGCAGGAAAAGCCATAATTACTTGTAACCCACTACCATCAGGGCTGAAGAACAATATTCAACAATATTAAACAATAACTTATTTCATTATTTAAGTATTCTTAGTTATCTAGTATACTTTCTTCCCATTTCTTTTTCTTCAAGCACAGGAAAAGTGTCCATCTTGAAAAATAACTTCTCTCCAATAGCTGTCTGGTCATTTCTTCCATTAGCTATATACAGAAAGGTATAAGTTAGTATATATATATTCTGTACAGCATGAAATTAAGTAATTAGACAACAGCCATTAACAAATTTATTATAAATAATTAACAAAATTAATATAGTATGTTTAATATTTACTGAAATATATGCTTATACAGTCTAACTATTATTATTGGCCTCGCTATTAATATAGTAGCCTGAGTGTTATGTATTCCTGTCTGCTAATTTCCTTGCCCCTCTGCCTGCTTGTTAGAGGAAGTTGCTAAGATTATTTGAGTATGTTAAAGCTGTGCTGGGATGTTACCCCAATATCAGCACTCCTATCAAGAATGCCACAATTAATTAAGTTATGTCCATTTCATCTTAAGTCCCTAAATCCAAACAAAAATAATAGCAGCATTCTGCTTTAGCAATCAAGAAAAAATGCAAAAGAAAAAGATGGCTGGATTTTGTAACACTGAGGTATGTGCTATTTAAGATCAGATTTTGCAGAAGTTGTCATTAATCTGTAAAGACTCATACAAGCAAGTCTACAGATGTGTAGGTTAAGAAGAAATTGATCTAAAAGTACATGTTCTCAAAATAAACTTTTCCATGTTTATATGGTTGATATAGTTAGCATAGGCTATGCACTAGTCATGTAATAACAGGATCACAGAAACATGAAGGGCATGTCTAAGAGCTGCAGAGTGATTGGAGATCTTCTGCCCACTCTCAGACCTGACAAGGCACCAGCCAAATCCTGTCTGGGAATCATAGGGCATGCTGTTGTCCCTCAAAGACTAACACCTGGATCTTGGCATCTTTATAACCCTTTCACACAAACTCACATCTACCATGCCTACACGTGTCTGGATATACATACTGCTCCATCATCTGGCTATAAAATGAGTTTAATGTTATGTATCAGAAATGAGTTTTGGCACTTACATGTAGTTCTATAACTTTAACGTGCACATATAGCAATTAGCTCTCAATATCTGTAATAGTCAAAAGCCATGAAACCTTCCCTGAGAGCTTCAAAATGTAATTTTAACATGATTAATGGATAAACTAGCTAAACCCATAGCTGGAAAATAAGCAGTGGCATATTAAACTTCAAGAAGTGAAAAATCTATAAGGTTATGGACTTGGCTCACTATTTTTTAATTCTTTTAAAGAGAACTTGTCTAATGAAACCACTATACATATGTCTTCATTGTTCAATAAATTACATACTTAATAATTCAAAAATAACAAAGTATAGGAGAAAAGAACTAGATAATGATTAGGTCATTAGCCTAGCATTGGAGTGGCCTGAATTTAATTTACTATTCTGAAAGAGCCTTCCTAGGAAATGTTAAGAAAGTTAAATGATTTAAATAAATAAATAAATAAATAAATAAATAAATAAATAAAAAGAAAAAGTAAAATCTGTAAAATCTTTAATTTAAGCCACTTTTCTGAAAAACAGGTATTTGTTCAGAGATATATTCTGGGGTCAATTTTTATCTCTGTCAGAGGTAGTAACTCATATAGATGTCAGTGGTTTATGGATGCAGTCTATCTGAGCCTTTGCTTTTAATCACAAAATAAAATTAAGAGTAAATATTTGTTTTGCTAATTAGAGTTATAATTGGATGCATTTTAAAGTGGAAATTACTCAAGCACCAATGAAAATGGCAGACCTTCAACCAAACTTTGTAGAGAAACAAAGATTAAGTGAAATTTTAAAAGTTAGGACATAGGTGCAGGCTACCTTTGGTCATCATGACATAGCTGTAACACCTACATTATGACTGGAAATGCAAAATTTTCTGAAGGAAAATAACACTGTTGAAGCAATTAATTGAACTTCATCAAACCTAAAATCAAGCACAGAATCTGTCCTTCTGTAAGTAATCCCAGATCAATCAGTGGGATTCTTTTTGCAAAAACAACTACTAATATGCGTAGAGGTTTTGCCTTCATCAGGGAAGTAAATATATGTTATTCGTTCTTGCTTATTTTTCTTCACATGAAGTAATGTAATACATCTGTAGCACATGCACATTATGAGCAAACAGTCATGTCACTTTCTTCTGTTTCATACAGGTGCTCCTGCTCAGATGAACCTTATGAATCAATTTTATTGTTCCTGTTTGTTTTTTTTTTTTTTTTAATTTTTTTTTTTCCATTGCAGAGGTATACACATGCGCCTCTCTTATGTATGTAAAATCCAGCCACACAATACAGATCCCATTCCTATTTCCCCATTCAGTTAACACTTCAGAGAAAGCTTTGCTAAAACATATATGAATAACAAGAACAGTGCTCCAGAAAGAAATTATCTTACACCTGTCAGAAATAAAGTTTATTTGCTCACATCAGATTTAAAGAATAAGCTACCAAAACCCTGACACAATGCAAAGTATGCTGTGCTCTGGTCTAGTGCACAGCTGGTAACAGTGTAACATCTGGTAAGGAGTTTTCAAACTTCAGATCTTTTAACCAGAAAATTTCAGTTTATGATTGGTACAGACCAAAATGTTTTGAAAAGGTTGGACCTCTCATCAAAACAAACAAACAAACAACAAAAACATAACAAAGCTCACAACTAAAAATAATAAATTGCTTAGTGCTTAGATGATAAATTGTGGTGAAAGTTTCCTAGCTGAAAGGCTACTCATTTCTGTGGTATCATAACCAGTGACGTATTCTGCCATAGACATAGTGTAGAATTTGAAATCTTATCCATTTCAGCAGGATGAAACCCTTTGAGTATGTATTCATATCACATTTTTAATACAGCTTTAAATTAAAAACAAATGAGCAAACAAAAATAAGGTATTACATTGTGTAGATAGTCACAAGGACAGAAGAATGACATAAAAAAAAAATGTGACACATACGTGGAAATCATAGAACCATAGAATGGCCCACGTTGGAAGGAACCTTAAAGATCATCTAATTCCAATCCTCCTGCCACAGGCAGGGATGACATCCACTAGACCAGGTTACTTAAAGTTCCATAAAAGCTGGCCTCTCACTTCCAGTGAGAAGGCACCCACAGCTTCTCTAGGCAATCTGGTCCCGTGCCTCACTACTCGCTGAGTAATGAAATTCCTCCTAACATCTAATCTAAATCTCCCCTCTTTTAGTTTAAGATCATTTCCTCCTTATCCTATATCTATCTACCCAAGAAAAGAGTAATACTCTATCCTTTTTAATAAAATCCCTTTAGGTATTGAAAGGTCACAATGAGGTCTCCCCGGAGCCTTTGTTTCTCCACGAAGATCCCCAGCTCTCTTGGAATTTCTTCATAGGAGAGGTGCTCCAGCCCTCTGATCATTTTTGGGTCCCTACTCCACACATGCTCTAATATACCCACATCTTTTTTGTGCTGGGGGCCCCCAAACCTGGACACAGTACCCTAAGTGGGGCCTCAGAAGGGCAGAGTACAGGGGACAATCACCTTCCTCGACCTGCTGGCCATGCCTCTGCTGATGCAGCCCATGGCACAGTTGGCCTTCTGGACTGCAAGTGTGCACCGCTGGCTCATGTAAAGCCTTTCATCCACCAGAACCCCCAAATCCTTCTCTGCAGGGTAGCTCTGCAGAGTTCTTCTCCTAGTCTGGACTCCTGCCTGGGATTGTCCCAACCCAGGTGCAGCACCTTGCACTTGGACTTGTTGAACCTCATTCTCTTCACCCAGGCCTACTTCTCCAGTCTGTCCAGGTCCCTCTGAATGGGCCTCTTCCTTCTTTGCTATAAACTGCACCACTCAGCTTGGTGTCATCTGCAAACTTGCTGAGGGTGCACTCAATCCCATCGTCTTTATCATTAATGAAGACATTGAAAACCACTGGTCCCAAGACAGACCCCTGAGGGTCTCATCACCATTCTCCTTCTGGACGGAGAACCATTGACCACTACTCTCTGAGTGCAGCCATTGAGCCTATTCCTTATCCACCAGATGGTCCACCCTACAAATCCTTATCTTTCCAACTCAGAGATAAGGATGTTATGTGGGATCATGTCAAGGGCCTTGCAGAAGACCAAGTAGATGACCTTGGTGGGTCTTCGCTTGTTGACTGATGCAGTCACTCCATCATAGAAGGCCACCAGATTGGTAAGGCATAATTGGTCCTTGGGGAAGCCATACTGGTTGTCTCAGATCACGTCTTTGTCTTTATTGTATTTTGACATTGCCTCCAGGAAGATTTGTTCCATGACCTTGCCAGGGACAGAGGTGAGGCTCACTGCTCTCTAGTTCCCCAGGTCTTCCTTTCTACCTTATTTTAAAATGAGAGTGATGTTTCCTTTTTCCAGTCTCTAGGGATTTCACCTGACTGCCATGATTTTTCAGCTAATATGGAGAATGGTTTGGCAATGTTATATCAAAAATTAGAGTTTAAGAAATTATACATTTTACACTCAGCAAATGGGGAGAATATATTTTAGCCTACTCAGTAAAACTGAAATGAACTGCAGTATGGATGTCAGATATTGAAACCTTGGAAAAACATTTTTTACAAGTGTTGTATGGTAATGAACTGTTCAAGGTAAGCAGAAGCTTCAGCAATTTATCTAAGAGTGGAGTTTTTGTTTAAGCTTAAAATATTTTCACGAATATATACAAAGGACTACTCTACTCTAAACAAGATAGAAGATACAATGTGCTTGACAGTCAAGCTATCCCTTTTTTGATCTGATTCAATTATCAACACACATCATACATTATAGTAGATATAAATTTCTCTGGAATTAGGAATTTTTCCAATGAACTACAGATTTGGGATTGTTCTCTGGTTTAACAGAGACAGATGACAGGAACAGACTTTAATTTAATCTTGATTTGCTTAACTTGTGTAAACACTAGCTTCTTCTATTAATGGAAATAGTAACTTCTCAGTAGTTAAAAATTCATCCAGCTCTGAAAACAAAGTTCTGTTTCAGTTGCCATAGAATTTTATTTTAATAATTGATGATCCTGAATATTACAGTATTTACACTAGTAGCATTTGTTTCTGCTAAGTTTGAAGAAACACATTCTGAGTAGAAGCATTTGAAATGCCCTACTCTTACATGGTTATTTAAATTTATATTTAAAAAAATAATAATTAAAAAAATATATTAATTAGATGCACACAGTCCACATGTCTTGAGTGTGATAATTTGAGGAGACTATTAGAGATCATGAACTTAATACACTTTTGCATTAGATTAAACTTCATTTTCATAGTCCTAGGGTCTTTATTTCTTTTCCTATTACATTGTACATTCAAAATCCCATTGCACATTATCTCTAAGTGAAATATTCCTAAAATAACATTTTACAGTGAACAGAAGAATCAGCTGCCAGTGAAAAGCTGGCAATACAGTAACTGATAATAGGCCTACAATTCCCAATGAAAGTCTGTCCTTGGACAGACATATAAAGAAAAAATTGGCAGATTAGTTAGGAGATGAGTCACTCTTATCTATTGCAATTACTTGGATAAATGGAGAGGTGAATCAACGATGTTACCAGGCTACCTTCACAAATGTACATTGAACTTCATCTCTCTGAAAAAACATAGGCAGCTCAAGGACAGAGTGAACAAATACATAAACTTCCCAGCAATTTTTTTTCAGGGAAGGTAGGGGCAATCGAATGATATTCACTGGCAGTCTGATGTTTGTGCCCTGATCTTCACCCTGACTTTACACCCAGTCAATGACATGGTCACAGAGATGGTCATTGGCTAGTCTTATGCTACCAACACAGTCATAGCACCACAGAAACATAGAAAGGGACTTTAAAGATCATCTAATTCCAACCCTCCCTGTGATGGGCAGGGACACCTCCCACCAGATATTTCCCAAAGCCCCATCCAGCCTGGCCTTAAACACATCCAGGGATGGGGCATCCACAGCTTCTCTGGGAAACCTCTTCCAGTACCTCACTACTATCAGAGTAAATAATTTCTTCTTTATATCTAATCTATCTTTTAGTTTAAGGCCATTGCTCCTTGTCCTGTCTCTACGTTCCCTGACAAAGAATCCTTCCGCTGCTTGCCTGTAGGCCCCTGTTAAACATTGGAAGGCCACAGTAATGTCTCCCTGGGGCCTTCTCTTCTCCTGGCTGAACAACCTCAAGTTTGTCTTCACAGGACAGGTGCTCCAGCCCTCTGCTCCCATCTCTGTGGCCCTTTCTGGACTCATTCTAGAATGTCTGTGTCATTACTGAGCTGGGAGCCCCAGAGAATAGTACTCCAGGTACTCAGGCTCTCACAAGAAGGGGAAAGTAACCTCTGTCTCCCTGCTCATCACACTGCTTTTGTTGAAGCCCAGGGTATGGCTGGCTTTCTGGACTGCAAGAGCACATTGCCAGCTCATGCGGAGCTTCTCATCAACCAATACCCCCAGGTCCTTCTCCTCAGGGCTTTTAGTCCATTTCCCCCCCAGCCTGTATTTCTGCTTGGCATTGCCCTGGCCCAGGTGCAGGACCTTGCATTTGGTCATAATTAGTGTAAGTGTTTCTCAGACCTTCATTACAGACCTGACATTTGTTGGGAACTATTTCATGTAAAGTCAGGTAATTTGTGGAAAATAAATTCTGTCTGTTGAAAATATCTATTACAGTAGTGCCTGTTGTTCCAGAGAAATGAACCCCAGGAGAAGTATAAGGTCCCTTTCTCTCCCATTTGCATCTCCAGAGAAAATATTTTTTAGATAAGAAGCAAACATTAAAGAAAAATTACCTTAAGAATAATCTTTAACTCATTAGTACAGTTGCTGGGGTGTGGCATGAAATGCACGTTTTTACTTGGTATGAAAAATGTGCTAGTTTATATGGTCAGTGTAAGATTTATAATATTCTTAGTTTTTCATTTATCTCTTAGCCTTTTGTAAGTAATACGATATTAATTTCCAGGAAGCATAGGATGCCCATAGCATTTAATTCAAATATATTCATAATTAAGCAATTTAAAGATTATGTTAGACAGAAGTTACATGACACCAGAACTGAAAACAGCTTGTGCATTGTACAACACATACACAGTTTCAAATGATGTGATTATATTATTTTATTATTTTTATTTTATTTTCAGCAATGTCTCTGTTTCAAGCAGTTCACAGGATAAATTGTCATGCTTTATAAACACTTAACTATTCATATTCTTATAATCCTTGTTAAAAAATAAAATCCATTAATCACTCTGTGAAATTCATATACTTTGAAGGCATGGAGAACTTTGTACATTCAAAGCACAGGTTTAATTTCTTACTTAATTTTGAATAAAGTAGTTCTTTAAATACCAATTCAAAATATTTGAACATGATATCATTTTCCCTCTTAATACTGCAGATGCAATTTAGCTGGCCATCACAAAACTAAATAAAATAAAATAAAAGTTTTCATTTTCCCTCATAGTGGATCTAGTTTATCTGTCAAGAGACAGACACTGAACAACATTATCCCATGCTTTTGGATGTCTCCAAAAGAAGCTTGGCTCATTCTTTTCTTAATTTCTTAGTAATCTTTTGTAGTGTGTAGCAAGAGTTTTAGTATGTAGTAGTGGTAGTAACAGTTCACCTGTGCTTCTTGCTGTACATTTTCAGTGTATGGCTACCTATCTTATAAGTGAAAATGAGGGAAAGTAATTCAATTTTTGCATTGCTGTTACAGAGTGATACCTCCCAGTATTCTACATAATTTAAAACTAGCTTTTCTATCCCTAGTAGTCCTCTTAAGGTCCTCTGCATCACTGTACTTCTGAGAGACTTCGAGGAATGCACAGAGTAGTTAATATTTTACAATTTGCTTCTACTTTGAATGTTAATTTCTATATGATTCAGAATAAACAGGAAAAAAAAAAAAAAGAATAATATCAATAAAAAGTCTACAGCTGTTATATCATCAGTTTTAAAAGATTTTTAAAGATTTGCTGTTTAAAAAAAAAAAAATCATAGATTTTGTTAAAAGTGTCTTTAATCAGACTTCAGTTACAAAGTTGTAAACATAATAAACTTGCACTAGTACTTCGCATTAATTTCATATGTTGACACTTTATTTCTGTATTTTGTTAAAGTCTCGGAAAAAAATATACTTATATATATATATCAATTAGTTTTAAAACCTCTTTCAACTAAAAGGTGTTAACACTTTCAGGAGACTTTTTAAATTAAGAGAAAACAAATCCATCAGAAAAAAAAAAAAAAAAAAAAAAAAATCCAGACTAATTTTACTAGTGAGTATTTCACTTAGATTTTCAGAATTAAGGAAAGTCTTACATGTAACAGAAGACACCCCCCAGAAATCAAAACCATGATTTGAGGTTAACAAATGTAGTGGCAAAATAGGAATTTGAAGAAATGAAACAAAGACAGAATCTTTTCAATGTGCATTTTGAGATTCACAGGAAGTTCTTCTTCTAAATAATAAAATAAACAACAATAAATAAATAAAAACAAAATTGGGACTACTATGCAGTAAGAAGGAATAGATAATTTAGTTAGAGACAAAAGCTGCACAAGAAACTGCTCTAAGTTTAGAAAAAGGAAGGCAGCGGTATTCCTGAGGAATGCTAATAAGGATAAATAAATTTAATTATGTTCGTATATAATGAAATATATATTCATATGCATACATAAATTTTTAAAGTATCAAATTATGGCAAAATAAGAAAAAAGTAGTACCATGGATGGAGAAATTAATATAATTTAGCTTGGTAGCTTATTCAAGAATAACCAGCCTTGTCCCTCCTTCTTGGAACAAGGTGCCTGACCTGATTTTCTAGATGAAAGGAGTTGGGTGGATTTAGTCCTTCCAGGTTTAGTGAAACTATTGATATGGGATTGCATGAAACATTGTTAATGAAGCAAGAGATATATGAAATTACTAGAAGGCAAAGGACTGGTTGTGGATATTTGTGATAACCATGAAGACAGCTAAAAAGAAAAAAAAAAAAAAAAAAAAAAGTAGACAGGTGAATTGCTAGCCCCAGCTAAACCAAGTATTGAGCCTTGGATATACTAATAATTTCTATCAACTCAATGTGATGTTGCCTTACAGCAGTAGAGATATTTATAGGGAAATATGCATATCACTGAACAAGACCGATGAAGGAATTGATCAAGAAAAAAAAAAAAAAACACTAGACATAGGTTAAAAAAAAAAAAAAAAGTTGAAACCAGAAAGTTACATAAAATATCTCTAGAGTTGTTAAAGGAAAGGATAGCCAAACAGAGCTGAAGAAATACTGTGACTGCAGTCTATAAATGCATTGGAGGCCAAGAGCAGAATAGAAGAGCTCTTTAATACCAACTTTGTTAATACTGGGATAAATAGATTTACACCAGCCATGAAAATATTTAGATTGGGAGTTCAAACCAATGTTTTGAAGATCTTTCTAACAGAATGATGGGGAACAGTAAGTGTCAAAACTCTGATTAAGTTTCTCAAAATAAACAGGTGTAACAGTCCTTACCAAGCAGAACAGTAACCTTAAAGGTCTCAAATCCAGAATCAGGGTTGTGAGCAGCTTTCTGAAACAAGTCCATATCAATCAGTGGTTAAACCTATAGTTTCTCTTAAGAAACTAGATTTATTAGTTAAAGCTTTTTGCACTTTTGCTTAGAAACACAGCTTTTGTATGAAAGGTGAATTATGGCTGCCCATCCTAGCAGACAGGCAAAGCAAGATGTAGATCATACAGACACAACCTTTGCTATTTCACAATGTATTTTCATTAAACATTTCTAAAACTTAATAATAAAGAAAGACTGAACATCTATGGTGCTGTCTGGCCACACCAATAGACATACTGCTTCCCCCATTGATTAAACTCACAGCTGCTTTATAAAAATATTATTGACCTGTATGCTTAATCCTATGACTCCCTTTGAGTACTTCCACTCTCTTCTTGTTCTTCCCTGGAGCAAAAGCTTTTCTACACCACAATGGATGAACTTGCTTTCTACACAATTCTCTCTGCTACCTTCACAATGCTATAGGATGAATGTTAACAGTCAACTGGATCTCTGACTGAAGCATAAGCTTTCTAAATTATTCATGCAGTGCTCTTAAGATCACCAGAACCTTCTGTATACTATCGCATTACATGTTACAGTTAAAATACATTTATACAACAAATACAGTGTAAAATTATGTTAGGAAAAGGACAACTATTTTGACATTAAAAGCTGCTAATTTTTGAGAAACTATTTTGAAGGCATATACCTATCACCTTAAGACAAGGAAAATAAAAATAATGTATTACTGATAATTTTAGAAGTGAGTGAATTGCCTAGAATGTAACACACCTGATCTTAAATAGGAGTAAGTATCTACTTATCAAAAAGATCTTTATACCCACAATACAAATATAATATTTTATTTTTAATAAAATATTTTATTTTTAAAATTACATTGTCTTCTAGGAAAAGCAACCCTTAAGCTTTGTAACAGGCTGAGGATACCTTCAATTTCAAAGGTTTTTAAGGATTAAGTATTACAGACACCATACATTCAAAAGATATTAATAATCTCTTTTGCGTTATTTAGGAATTAAGCTTCAGCTTCTGCAAATATGTCTATATATTATGCTTTATATAATATAAAATGCACATAAGTTATTATAGCATTCATGGTGAAAGCTTATTGTTTTTATTATTATTGATAAAATGTTTTAGAACAGGCTGATAACTTATTAAATATTCCAACTATGTCTACTTAATCTTGTCACATGTGAACAGAAAATTATAAATGAAGCTATAATTTCAGGACTTAGAGGATAATATTTTTTATGTTTGCAGAATTCAAATCCATCTTATCTTTTTATCTTTTTTTTTTTTTTTTTTTTTTTAATTTCTTTCCCTTAAAAATATTGCGGGAAAGCTAAGCTCAATATTTACAGAAATAGATATTTTTCAACTTCTTTGGAGGATAGATTTTGATCTTCCCCAAACCAAAGACATATGTTAACCACTGTTATTCTTTGCTTTGTTCAGAAGGGGCCAAGGAAATACGTTGTCTTGTAGTCCTGGTTTATCCACAAGATTAAAGTTATAAAGACTCTGTTTATAAATAATCATAATTATAATCATAATAAAGCAATGCAAAATGGGATGAGACACTGTTTAAGAAATTGTTTTCCTTAACAACTAGCAATCATTCTCTGGCACACCTGCAAAAGTATTTTTAATGTGGACTTCTTCCTATCTGTAGAAGTGCCTCGTAGAAGAGAAAGTGTATGAATATCTTTTTTATTGAGACATTTGTTATGATTATTTTTATAAGGTGAATTGAAAAATCATTTAACTTGTAGAAATATACCTAAGCTGGTTGGCAAAATTTATGTTAAATTAGTAAACGAGTCTCTGCTCTTCACCACATCCTTCCAGAGGTTTCTGATAGGAAATAGAATATATTTCTCTACTACCTAGATAATATTATTTCAATATTATTTTTAAGGCTGATTTTGTATTGGTAGTAAATGTAGGACAGAGTTACATGTCACAGTGGTGTGAAAGCTAAGTGTTTGTGCTGACTGGGATCTTTTGACAATCTCATACTGTTACCTGAATTAGATACTATTATTGTTGTAATCAAACAGGAAAGCTTTCTCCAGCTCTCAGAGCTTTTAATCAAAAGCTGCAAAGAGTAACTAAAAGTATCGCAGATATTTTAAGAGGAACAAAAAAACCTTTATCTCCTTCAAGGCAAACACTAAACAATACAAAGGAAAGTATAAAACATTGCACTAATTTCCACAGTCAGACTCACAGCTGGGAAAAAATTCAGCTTAATCCCTACCTGGCAATAAGTCTGTCCTCTGAAGCAGGATAAGTAATAATATTTCTTCACTAATTTTCAGCTGATGTCCAATAATGGGCATTGATTTTCTAAAGGAAAAAATAAAAACTAAATATAGCTGTTACTCTTGGGTAGCAGACTGCCTCATGGCATTGTTCAAGTTTGCCAGAGCAAATGGAGACTTTTCTCACGTGTGAGGAAAGTAGTGATTTTTAAGTTCTCAGAGGCAATAATTACTGAAGACAAATAGGACTTCTCATGGGATAAAAAGAGAAGAGCAAAATGCCTTTTGTTGCATTCATTTTTATTTTGAATTTCATACAAATAGCCATACATAATATTTTTTTTCTGTTAAATGATGTTAGATTCCACAATATCAGTGTTTTACCTAAATGCACAGATTTTAAACAAGGTTCAAATATGTTTGGTTAATTTTTACAAAGTACTTCAAAACATTATTTTTAAATTAAGCAAACTAGCTAGACTTTCCAGAACTTTGTAAGCCTTTGTAATTAGCCTTTGTATTTTGAAAACTAGATGACAGTAAATTTGTTTTTCAGTAACTTTGGAGCTTTACTTTGGAGGGCTGCTTCCATTAGATCACAGTCCTAACTAACACAGACATAGACAATCCAGACTCCTGTACGTATCAGAGATGTAACCTGAGTTAAATCATTTCAGGCAAAGATTTTGTTTTTGGAACTATTGGAACTATTTCTCAGAATTGTGCTAGAAGGTATAGAAGAATGTAATCAACCACACATAAGACTGGGGACAAAAGGAATAAATACATAAATAAATAAGTTTAGAGTTGTTGTTTCTCTCCCACATTGTCAAAAACACCAGGATCCTGTCTTCAAATTCACAGCACATGTCACATCCCCATCCCAGATATGAAAGTTTAAACACATTAGCCTTCTGTCTGTTCCTGTGTAACACAAAAATTTTTACCTCCATTTGTCACATATAATAACCATAACCATAATAGACAAAATAATAAGTCTTGTCTGAAGTCATCATCCTGATGAGGTTAACCAGAAACAAAGTAGTCAACAAAATGAGAAACATTGACTAATCATGCATACTTTGTATAGACAAGTATAGACAAGTACAGACAATATAATGAAAAACTGGCGAGCAGTACAAATGCCATGGATAGAAATGTATGAAGCTTTTTTTTTTCTCTTTTTTTTCTTTCTTTTTTTTTTTTAATAAACTTTGCAACAATATTTTGTCCTGAGATTTTATGTGGACTTTAAATTAAAATGATACTTCTCTTGATGTCTGAAGGCTACAGATTGGATCCAGAATATTTGTTAGAGAAG
>CM021763.1:78851528-78913931 GCA_011075105.1 Heteronetta atricapilla | reverse complement strand
GTTTGTAGGTCCTGCATATGCCAGCGGGACCCTCCCAGACGTTGTTTGTTGTTGAAGCTGGAGTCCAAACTGCAGAAGAGGGTGCTGTGATCATGTTAAGGCAGATGATGACACGGCTGGACGGACTCATGGTGCTGACACCCATCTAGGACTGGCTTCTATTAAAACACGAGCACAACCTCGGCCCCCAAGTTATTAGAATGTAGGGCCTTCCCAATAATTGGTGCTGTATTTTTTTTACTTATTTTTATTTATTTATTTATTTTACCATGACTTTTGCTCTTCGTTTAACTGAGTTTCTCTCAGATCTGTCTCCTACATCTGTCTGTCACTTTTTCTCCTGCACGGACAGATGCAAGGACCTTCCTCTATCCATCGATTTAAAAAAATTAAGAACATAGCATACTTTATCTATCTTTTCCTAGGGGTCACACCACTGCTCCCCCTTCTTTGTTTTAGAAGCTGTCCTGGTTTTAGTTAGGATAGAGCTAATTTTCCTCCCAGTAGCTGGTAGGGGGCTGTGTTTTGGATTTAGAACGAGACTAATGTTGATAACACACTGAAGTTTTAATTGCTGCAGAGCAATGCTTACACTAAGCCAAGGACTTTTCAGCTCCTCGCTCTGTCCTGCCAGCGGGCAGGCTGGGGGGGCAGCAAAAGCTGGGAGGGGACAGCCCCAAGACAGCTGACCCAAACTGGCCAAAGGGCTATTCCATACCATCTGGGGTCATGCTGAACAATGTATAGGGGTGGCTACTGAGGTGGGGGGGACGGCTGCCTGAGGACAGGCTGGGCATCGGTCAGCGGGTAGCAAGCAACTGCACCGTGCATCACCTGCTCCGTACACATCATCATTATTATTATTTTCTGTCCCAATAAACTGTTTCTGTCTCAACCCACAGGCCACAGTTTTTCTTGTTTCTCTCTCCCATCCCAGAGAGGGAGAGAGGGTGAGTGAACGGCTGTGTGATGTTTAGCTGCCGGCCGGGTTAAACCACAACAGAAGCATACATAAATTGATACAAAGGAACACTTAAATAATACAACTAGGCACAAAAATATACATTTTAAGAGAAATTCACATCAGTAATTGTATAAAGCTTTTTCTGTACTAAGGGGCCCCAAAAATTTAGGACTAAAACATTAGCTTTGTAATGTAAAAAAGTTATCATGACGGTCCTCAAAGACCACTATATAGCACACTGACGTATTCAAGGCTATCAGCTTATATTTCAGTCTGTATATTCAAGTTTTGAGGTCCTTTTATGATTATGCAAACATCAGAAATATAGTCGTATAATGAATGGTACTTATGAAAGCAGAGTTTTAGAGCCAATATTAATTTTGCAGGTTCAAAACACCCACTTAATATTTAAACAAGTATTTGATGCTTCTGGTTTTTTCAAAAATAGAGCAAATGCATTTACATAAAAATAATTTTTACTTTTCAACAAGCGTGCTCATGTGATTTTTATAGTAGTACAAACTTAAAAAACAAACAAATCCACCATATGACTTTTTAAAATAAATGATACCAATTCACCTTTCCCCTACTTGAGTACAGTTACATTAAGGCTTTGAACCATCTGACCCATGATTTTACAACATTAAAATGAATGGGTCCACATGGATGCTAGTATGTCTCACTGAGACTCAGCATGAACAGAATTAAAGCTCACCACCTTAAAGAAACAGAAAGTCACATGCTCATGCCTTAACTATATTCCTTTTGGTCTCCAAACTAGAACATAAAGTTTAACAGTAACAGTATTTCATGGCAAGAGATTAGTACTTTTTATTAATTACATTTTAGTAATTAATATTATTAGTTTAATGGCTATTATTAGTTAAATGGCAGTTCAACATGCTGTAAATATAGCCCCACTTTTTCCCCTTTAATAGTTCCAGAGCCCTACATAAAGCATGCAGCTCACAAGCCTGAGCTGACCATGATGGACTCAAAGGTCCCGATTCCACAGACTCTAGGTCCTTATTAATTATTGGATATCCTGATTTGGCCATTCTATCATATAGTACTGAACCAATTTTAATTTGCTCACTTTTCTCTGGTCCCGGGTCCTCAATTTTGTCTGACCCATCAAGGAATTTTACTGTGGCAATTCCTACAGCCCTTGGTTACCTAGTAAGAGTGTCTTGCAGGGGGTTTAGGACCAATCACCCACCCACGAATCCTATAGGAATCACTTCGGTCCTTCACCGGCCAAGTCCCTCGTGGGAGATTGGAACCGTGGTTAGAAGACCTCCACACTCGCTTCGGAACTAGGTTCCGTCTCAGTCACACTCTTACACACACAGGCAACCGAATCCCACCCAACCGAATGGTATACGCCTTAAATACTCACGACTCTGTCGTCTTCGTTCGGATCTTCGCGCGCAGAATTACGGGTAAAAAACAAGGCTGCAGCCTGCAAGGGAGCTCATAAAAAATCAAATTCTTTGCTTGCCTTTATTCAGGTTCAGGATGGTGTTAGTCCCGACCTGACTCGATTAGGAGCCACCGAATGGTGGGGCGCCCCTCCTAGATCAAGTCAGAATTCAGGAACCAAGACCATCCCGGACAAGCCCCCAGTTGTGATAAATGCTTGAGTCCCAAATAGGATTAAAATTAACGTTTGTAATTTATTAAGCGAATAGAGGCAAGCAAACAGTGCTGGGTGCACCGGGAGTCTCTGCTCCACCAAGATGCACACCTGTTACATGAGGAGGCTGATTTTTATGCTCCTAGACTAATACATATTCATCACTATTCCTAGAAAAGGCAGGGTTATTATAATTAGTTCCCAGAATCTGAACCCTCTCCGGACGCATGCGTATCAGTCTCTGGTGGTCTTTCTGGGGGTCTCTTGTGCTGAAGGCTCATAGTCTTCCTCCCAGGCTTTGTCCTTCGGTCATCCTTCAACTCCCCCTTTCTCCTTATTTGGTGGATCCCTTTGCCAGACATCAGAAGCTTGGGCACCATCTCACGCAGAAGTCAGTAGTTTCCAAAAAAAAAACCTCCTTAGTCCTCTTATCTCCCAGTCTTGAGTCTCAGTGTTCGTCCTTCAAGCCCTCTATTTACACGAATTGCTAGACTCGTATTTTGTACAGTACAAGAACTATGTACGCTAATCACTCTGTTTTTCTTAGATAGAATGCTACATTTCATCATGCTGCCCTAGCATTGTTTCATACACTACACGAATCATATTAACACTTTTCACATCTCGAACCTCCAGCATGTTGACAACACCACACAGCTTGGTGTCATCAGCAAACTTGCTGGGGGTGCACTCAGTTGCACCATTCCTGTCACTGACAAAGATGTTAAACAGTGCCAGTCCCAATACTGACCCCTGAGGAACACCACTCTGCACTGATCTCCACCTGGAGCTGTTGACCTCAACCCTTTGAGTGCAAACATTCAGCCAATTTCTTATGCACTGAGTGGTCCATCCATCAAATCCATGTCTCTCCATTTTAGAAACAAGGATATCATGGGAGATGATGTCAACTGCTTTTCACATGTCTAGGTAGATGTCATCAGTTGCTCTTGCCCTACCCACCAGTGTTGTAACCCCATCATAGAAGGCCACCAGATTTGTCAGGCATTACCTGCCCTTTGTGACACCATGTTGGGTGTCACCAATCACCTCTTTGTTTTCCATGTGCATTAGCATAGTTTCCAGGAGTATCTGCTCCATGATCTTGCTAGGTACAGAGACAAGACTGACTGGTCTATAGTCACAACATTAGATTACTACACCTTGATGCAATGTGTTTTTTGTTTGTTTGTTTGTTCATTCTTTAGCTGCCACAACTTTTTACTTTAGCAGACAAATTATCATAATGAAGGGACATCGGTAACATTCCAGTGTACCCTATAGGTTAATATAGTTTGTATTAAACATGTACAAAGCGCTTGCTGTCTCTCTCACCATTTTTATGCTTCAAATTTATAACTTTGATCCATGGACTGACTAGAAATTCAGCTGGGAGAGCTGTCTGTACTGATTATGTGAGTGACTGCTGTATTTACTGCTCAGTGAAGCACTACAATGTGCACCCTTAAAACAGATTCATCAAAACTGCAATTATTCAACCCACTTAGGTGCAGAAGAGATTGCAAGAAGAATATGTGGTAGAGATCTAAACCTGAGCAAATATCATTCCAGATTTCTGTTTAAGAAAGCAATTTCAGTAGCATAAATTGAAGGCAAACCATAGAATATATCTCATCTCTTCTGATAAAGTATAAGTATTTCACTATGTTGATTCTGAAAAATAAATTTTAGTCTATTTATAAACTTTTTTTTTTTTTTTATGTGTAACAAAATTCTTAGCACCTCAGTTCAAAAAGATACAAAATAAATATGTGCACAGCTATTCTGAGAGGAAAAATTGTACCTTAAATCTTCATGCCACCAGGAATATAAGTATGTTTCTATTTAAATTAACTGATTTTCCATGCTTAATCCCACAAAACTTGGTATAGTGAATATTTACTGCATTAAAAGATTAATTCTTTAACCCTTGAGAGCCTGAAAGTTTCACACCAAGAGATAAAGAGGAAAGTTTGGTATTTACATTTTATAGTTATGTAGAAATGTAGTACAGGTAACTAAAATCCGAACAGGATTCGGAAAACTAACAGTTTTCCCTCAATAGGAAAATATTTGGAAATTCTTTGACAGTGACTGTATTTCTGCATATGGTATACTCGGCTGTATGGATACCAAAATAATCTGAGTACAAAAATAGGCTCTTTCTGAATATTTTTTTTTAAATGCTGCTGTTAAAGAAACATGACTTTTCACAAAAATAAATAAAAATAGATACTTCACTAAACTATGGATTTAAAGCATCTTTCTCTGTTCTCAGAAAAGTTGCAAAGATTTACTGTAAAAACACCTGTGCCAATCTCAGACAAATTAATCAATAATAGTAAGACTACAATTTCTATAACAATTACTTTGTCTGCTAGACCTTTTCCCAAGCAGAGTAAGAAAAGGGGCTTATCAGCCATATCTGTCTAAAAACAGATATCTCACTGGACAGTTTAAATATATTCTTATAAGATGCATCTCCTTCCTGAATTTCTCCATCTACATACCAACATGTCGTCATACAGAGAACTGTCAACCAATCAAGATAATGAACCACAGGAGGAAGAAAACTGATTTTTCCATGCACAAAACATATTGTTTTTCAAAGTGCAAGACTAATTGAAATCATGAAAGGCAGCTGCTTAAGATTCATACTAATACAACAAAGAGCTGCAGTCTCCTTTTTTGCACCAGTCATGGCCTAGAAAACATATACTAGTTGTGAGTTTGTCTGTAAAAATTAGGGTAAGAGATAAAATTGTGCTTCATCTGATTGTTTAGGAATTTCTACTAGATACAAGTTAGATATATTTATATTAGATATACTACTACTATTTAACAATAATAGTAGTAATAATACTAGTAATAATATTGATAATAATAATACTGTAAGGTGTTTTGGTGTTGCTATAGTAGGTGTTAATGTTTTCTACAACATTCACTTCTTGCACCAAAATTTTGGTAGGTTACCTGCAGAAACAGATATTTCTTCCAGTGTGATTTTGTCTGTCAAGTTAAAATGATACAGAAAACTTCTGCCAGAAAACTTCTCTGTGAAGGTTGGAAAACCTGGAACTATTTAAATCAATGGAAATTTTACCAATATGAATGAAATTTCATTCCAACTGCACATTCTGGTCACCTCTAAAAAGTTTAGTCTTGGAAATCAGACAGCAACAAGGTTTTCCTCCTCTATCAAACTAATATAGAAAATTTAACAAGAAAACTGATTCTTTTATTGGTTAATCAAAAATGTGATTTAATTTTGTTTTGTTTTCCATTTTCTTATCTACAGTTACAGCCACCTCTGAAGCACCTGATATATTCCTGGTATTGCAGTTTTCTATTACTTTGACTTTTTCAATATTCTGTATTTTAATTGGATAAGCCATTCTATGTTTGTTTGTTTTTTACAGTTATCTGCCTGTAAATATTTAGGGATGAAAGGAGGTGGCAGAGATTGCTCTATAGTATTTGTGAACACTGAAAAGGCCCAAATATTTGAAAGCACTTTTCTATATCACATAATATAAAAAAATAACAAAATTTCCATGTTTTGTTGTTTGGAAAATCTTGTGATGTGAACAGAAATAGTACCACCTTAAGATATTATGACAAACATGAAGATCGTGGCAAATAATTTTACTTACTCTGTTAGAGTTTTGAGTGTGTGGTCTTTTTGTTGATGGAACTGGCTGAAGCCTATAAGTATTTGAGTTGAATGCTTCATAAGAAAAAAAAAATCAAACTAAAAGGCTGGCATGAACATTTTTTAGAATTATTTTCAATGGTTAAAATAAAATAGTATTACTGTATTAATATTTTTATGAAAAACCACTTAAATGATATTACATTCTTACTGAATCAGTCCTCATGCTGCTGTCTAGGATATTCTCTCTCTTTTTTTTTTTTTTTTTTCCTTCTCACGAAAAGAGAATGTTTTTTACAAATATTGCATTTTTTTCTGCAACTTCTATCTTTCTCTGTCTCCTCTCATGGTGTTTGAACTTACCTATTTTAGAATAGATGCATCCTATATATCATTATGTGATAATTCATAATGCAATGTTTTAGCTAAAACCATTTTCTTACATGTACCTTTATAATTTATAACCATCCTCAAAACACAGTTGCAGGAAATGAAACAGGAGTTCGCAAAAGTAATAAACATAGTAATTAATCCAGTAGTTGGTTGGATAGAATGTGTATCTAAAACAAAAGATGCATTCCAGTGGATCACACAGTATTTCAGCAGTTTCTTAACATCTGGAAGTTGGGCCCAAAATCATTTATCAATGAATATCACATAAAGTTTCAAATTACAGATAGTAAATTGAATATATAAACTGGAAGATGAACTACTTAACCGATATAAACCATGAACAGAACGAGCTCTGAAAGGCCTTGATACTTCATAATCAATTTTTAAAGCATTTTATTCTGTTTTCTTACAAGTACTTTCAGAAAAAATGGAAGAGATAATTTGTCCTAAATAAATTGAATTGAATTTTAAATAATAATAAAGATTATTATTATTATTTTTATAACAGTTTTTATTATTATTATTTCAATAAATAATTATTTAATTTTAGTGAAGTAAAATTAAATTTACTATTTAGAATCTAGAATTAATTTTAGTCTTTAGTCAAAGAGTCAATTGGTGATAGTCAGCCACCAGTACAAATTGATGGTACTTATTAGCAAAAAGTACCTGAAAATAGAACTACAGAGTATATGCTACTGAGTTTATAGTAAGAAATAATTTTGTTGTTGTTTCAGTGCCAATAGAACCAATATAACTTATTTTCCTTGTTTGCTTCCCCTGAAAGATGTTTTTAACATTTTGGTTTCGTACGTCAAATTGAAGAAGTTGATATTTATGCTGAAATGATAAATCATAAAGAAGAATAAAAGAATAGTATGAAAAAAAGAATGAGTGATTTTTATATTTTTTTAAGAAAATATTTACAAAAATATCTATATAAACATATATATAACAACAAATAAAAGCCTTTAAACACATTTCTTCTCAGAAAGAGTAGTCAGGGGAAAGTGTTGCTGAAGGAACTTGATTTCCTTTCAGGAAGTGGTCAGCCATCTAGTTGGTCAAGGGAAGCCAGCTGATGGCATCTGTTTGGATTTCAGCAAAGATTTTATACTGTTTCTCACTGTCTCCTTCTGGACAAATTGGCCAGCACACAGCTAAAGCATTGCATAAAGTGATGGGTGAACTGGCCCCTGGGAAAATGGACTATTAAGGACTATCAAGGACTATTAAGGGTACAAAGCCTGCAGCTGACCAGGCCCAGGCCACTCCAGCACCATGAAGACACTGGGCAGGGGACACAGGGGACACAGGGCCCCGGTGAGCCCCACCTGGGAGCTGCGACCACAGGCAGCTGCTGGGGGCAGACAGGGCTTTGACATCACCCAGAGATGGGCTTGTGACAACACCCAGCAACGGGCTGTGACCTCACGGCCCTCACTGCTCATATTGGGGCACCGGCAGAGCCCGTCCCAGCCTGGCTCGTGCCTGGACTCCTGCTGAGCGTGTGTGCGAGGCTTGGAGAGACGAGCAAGGATTTGGTGGAGCTGTGCTGTGGGGCTGCCGGCAGCTACTCTCAGTGCCCATCCCTACAGCCAGAGCCCGTGTTTCCCCGGCCCTGCCTGGCTCAGGCAGCCGGGGCCCTGTGAGCCGCGCTTGCAGCAGCGCAGGTGAGCTGTGCGGGGACACGTGCCCCGGGGTGGCCCGTGGGGGACACAGGACGGCCCAGCCACAGGGCTGGGGCTGGGGCCGGGGGATTACTGCTGAAGGGCCAGGGCACTGCCGCTGCCCGCACCGGCACAGCCACTGACCCTGGCCTCTCTCCTTCTTGCAGCGCACAACACCTGTCTCAGCGGCGCCCGCGAGGGGAAGCAGCTCCCCATCTGCAGCTCTCCCCAGCCTGCCGCAGCGAGACAACGCCATGGCCACAGAGGCTGAGGTCACCTGCCCTGTGTGCCGGGGGACTCCAAAGGAGCCCAGCATCGTCAACCCCTGTCAGCACCAGTTCTGCTTGGGCTGCATCATGCGCTGGGCCAAGAGAAGCATCAGCTGTCCCCTCTGCAGGCAGGACATCACCTCCATCCGCTACTCCATCTGGTCTGAAGATGACTTTCTGGAGGTCCGGGTTGTCCGCCGTGCAGAGACACAAGAAGAGAGCCAACAGGATGAGCAGGGGGCTGCAGAGCCAGTGCCACAGATTGCTGTGAGCGGCCTCCTGCCCGAGGAATGGGCAGCCCTCTTCAGAGAACACCCCGAAATCCTCGGTCCTTTGAGGCCCTGGGTGCGCCAGCAAGCCAGGGAGTTGTTTGGGGCTGCCTGGTGGGACCAGGAGGTGCTGGAGGCCAACGTCGTTTCTTGTCTGTGTCACTGTGGGCTGGATGAGCTGGCCTTGGTTTGGGAGCTGCAGCCATTCCTGCAGGGCCATACAGAGAACTTTGTGCACCAGTTAATTGAAAGAACAGTGGAGATGTGCAGTGATGAGTTCCTCGAGGAACTGGGGCTCCTGGAACCCGCTCCTGCCAGTCAGCATCACAATGGCCCTGAGGTGGACCTTGGGGGCTCCCAAGAAGCCTGGGAGCCAGAAGACAGCCCTGCGGCCAGCCCCAGCCCTGCTGCCGCCTCCCAGGACACTCCTCTCACCATCATGCTCTCCTCCAGCAGCTCCGAGGCCTCGGATATTGAGGAGCTCCCCAGCACCTCCAGTGCCACCCTGAGTGGGGGTCCTGGCCACCTGCCCCCCTCACCCGCCCCTGTGGAGCAGGAGGAGCCCTTCACAGAACCGGGACACGTGGCAGAAGAAGATGCTGCCGTGCAGGGCTGCAGCCACAGACCCTCTCCTCCTGGCCAGGGCAGGGACAGCTCACCTGTGGGGCCCCAGCGTCCCCCAAAGAGGAGGGCCAGCAACAACCCAGACTCTCCTCAGCCCTGCAAGAGGCCGCCCCCCCGGCGCCTTTAGCAGGGCACAGTTGATTGCCATTAAACAAAATAAAAGCAGTGACTCTGCCACAGACAGTGTCTTCGTATTCTTCATGGAATCATACAATCCTAGAATTATAGAGTGGCTCAGGTTGGAAGGGACCTTAAAGATCATCTAGCTCCCCCTGCCATGGCCAGGGATGCCACCCACTAGATCTGGTTGTCCACGGCCTCACCCAACCTCGTCTTGACCACCTGCAGGCATGGGGCATCCACAAGCTCTCTGGGCAACCTGGTCCAGTGCCTTAACCCCCTCTGAGTGAGGACTTTGCTCCTAACCTGTACTCGAACTCCCCACTCTTTTACTTTAAAACCATCCCCTTGTTTCCTGTCATTAACAACATTGTAGCCCTCCTCTGGGCCCATTCTTACAGACCCACACAATTGTTGCTGAGACTCCAGGAGAAAAAGAGCTTGCCTCCTGTGCAAAAAGGGACAGATATCTCGGGGACAGTAGAAGAAGTTTCCAGCACATGCAGAGAGAAAACCAGAAATGTTTTCTGATGAGCTCAACCTGGCCACTGTGGTAAACGACAACAGAATATATTTTTACAGCTCTAGTAATGTTAAGAGGGGGTCCAAGGGGAATCTCATTCCTTTACTGGATGCAGTGGGGAACATGACTGCTGCGGATAACAAAAAGGCTGCTGCCTTCCCAATGCCTTCTTTACATCTGTCTTTAGTTGTCAGATCAGTTCTCCTTGTCATACTCAACCTCCTGACCTGGAAGTCTGGGAGGGGAGCAGAAGAACCCCCCCACAACAGTTGGAGACCTGCTGCTCCCCCTGGACTGTCACAAGTCCATGGGGCTGGATGGGATCCACCCGAGGGTGATGAGGGAGTTGGCAGATGGGAATGCTGGGAAGCTTTCCATCTTCTGGACCTGATCAGCAGTCACGATCACCCAGAGAGGTCCCAGATGACTTAAGAACTGCGAATGTGACGCCCAGCTAGAAGAAGGTTTGTAAGGACAACCTCAGGAACTACAGGCCTCTCATTTTGACTTTAGTTGCGGGGAAGATGATGGACTAAATCATCGTGAATGCAATCACACAGCACGTGTAGGACAACCAGGGATCAAGCCTAGACAGCATGGTTTTATGAAAGACAGGTTCTGCCTGACTACCTCATCTCCTTTGTTGACCAGGTGACCTGCCCGCTTGGTGGATGAGAAAAAGCCTGTGGATGTAGTCTACCTAGATTTCATCAAGGCCTTTGACATGGTCTCCCACAGTATTCTCCTGCAGAAGCTGGCAGCCCATGGCTTGCACAGGTACACTCTTTGCTGCCTTAACAACTGGCTGGAGGATCAGGCCCAGAGACTGGTGGTGAATGGAGTGAAATCCAGCTGGCGACTGGTCACCAGTGGTGTTCCCCAGGGGGCAGTGTTGGGACCCATCCTCCTTAAGATCTTGATGACTTGGGTGAGGGAATTGAGTGCATCCACAGTAAGTTTGCAGATGACACCAAGCTGGGGGGAAGTGTTGATCTGCCGGAGGGTAGGAAGGCCCTGCAAAGGGACCTGGAGACGTTGGCTCAATGGGCTGAGGCCAGTGGGATGAAGTTCAAGAAAAGCGGGTGCCAGGTCCTGCACTTTGGTCACAACGTTTCAGTTGTTCCCAAGCAGTGCTTACACTAAGTCAAGACCATTTTCAGCTTTCACACTGGTCTGCCAGCAAGGAGGCTGGGGGTGCACAGGTAACTGGGAGAGGACAGAACCAATATAACTTATTTTCCTTGTTTGCTTCCCCTGAAAGATGTTTTTAACATTTTGGTTTCGTACATAAAATTGGAGAAGTTGATATTTATGCTGAAATGATAAATCATAAAGAAGAATAAAAGAATAGTATGAAAAAAAGAATGAGTGATTTTTATATTTTTTAAGAAAATATTTACAAAAATATCTATATAAACATATATATAACAACAAATAAAAGCCTTTAAACACATGTCTTCTCAGAAGGTGGTTTGCTGATCAAGAACATGAAAATGAAAAAAATGATTATTTATTTATTTTAAAAGGACATTTAAGTGTGCTATCTGAACTAGGTTAGTTGACTCTGCATACTTGTTAAACTCAGTCCCTGACTATTTTTGTATGCTCTCTTCTGCATTTATGCAGGTACTAGTGCAGGCACTGTAATGTGCAAGGGTGTGTGTGAGGTGTATCTGCAACCCTGACCAAGGCTGTGTAGGACTGGGGTGACACCCACAGTGTAGGACATCACCAACGTGGGCTCCAGTGGACCAAGTAGGTGAAATCATCTGGACCCTGAAGTCAACCACAATTGGCTTTCCCTTGCAACTAACCTGTAGTAGTCCTTCTTCATGAAGGTAGAATGATGACCTATCCTCTGTAAGGCTATTATTACAGACGCAGCAGAAGCCTTGGGTTTTCAACACACAGACAAAATTAGCATATAGCTTACTGCCATATGTGTATATATGTATAGAGAGAAGAAATTTTCATTCTCTTCTAAGTCACAGCAACACAGGCTTTACCTTTCAAGAAGGAGATGAAAACTCTGATCTGCGGAGTCCTTTGTTTAATTACATCAGTGTTCTTAATGATGTAAAAGTATCTACACCATACTCCAAACTTATTTAATTTAGAGAAATAACTACATTCATAGAATCATAGAATCATAGAATATCCTGAGTTGGAAGGGACCCTTAAGGATCATCAAGTCCAACTCTTGACACCGCACAGGTCTACCCAGAAGTTCAGACCATGTGACTAAGTGCACAGTCCAATCGCTTCTTAAACTCAGTCAGGCTCGGTGCAGTGACCACTTCCCTGGGGAGCCTGTTCCAGTGTGCAACCACTCTCTCTGTGAAGAACCCCCTCCTGATGTCAAGCCTAAACTTCCCCTGCCTCAGCTTAACCCCGTTCCCGCGGGTCCTGTTGCTGGTGTTAATGGAGAAAAGGTCTCGTGCCTCTCGACACCCCCTTACGAGGAAGTTGTAGACTGCGATGAGGTCTCCCCTCAGCCTCCTCTTCTCCAGGCTGAACAGGCCCAGTGCCCTCAGCCGCTCCTCGTACGTCTTCCCCTCCAGGCCTTTCACCATCTTCGTAGCCCTCCTCTGGACACTCTCCAACAGTTTCACGTCCTTTTTATACTGTGGTGCCCAGAACTGCACACAGTACTCGAGGTGAGGTCGCACCAGCGCAGAGTAGAGCGGGACAATCACCTCCCTCGACCTACTAGCGATGCCGTGCTTGATGCACCCCAGGACACGGTTGGCCCTCCTGGCTGCCAGGGCACACTGCTGGCTCATATTCAACTTGCTGTCTACCACGACCCCCAGATCCCTCTCTTCTAGGCTGCTCTCCAGCGTCTCATCGCCCAGTCTGCACGTGCAGCCAGGGTTTCCCCGTCCCAGGTGCAGGACCCGGCACTTACTCTTATTGAACTTCATGCGGTTGGTGATCGCTCAGCTCTCCAACCTATCCAGATCCCTCTGCAAGGCCTTTCCACCCTCATCCGAGTCCACAACTCCTCCAAGTTTGGTGTCATCAGCAAACTTGCTCAAAATACCTTCTATTCCTACATCCAGATCATTTATAAAAATATTGAAAAGTACCGGCCCTAAAATGGAGCCTTGAGGGACCCCACTGGTGACCGCCCGCCAGCCTGACGCAGCCCCATTCACCATAACCCTTTGGGCCCTGCCCGTTAGGCAATTGCTCACCCATCGGATGATGTTTTTATTTAGCTGTATGGTGGACATTTTGTCCAGTAGGATCCTATGGGAAACCGTGTCAAATGCCTTGCTCAAGTCCAAAAAAATCACATCAGCTGGTTTCCCTTGGTCCACCATACGGGTGATCTTATCATAAAAGGAAATCAGGTTAGTTAGGCAGGACCTACCCTTCACAAACCCATGCTGGCTGGGACCAATGACTGCTTTGTCCCCCAGGTGCGCCTCAATAAGTTCGAGAACCATCTTCTCCATGATTTTACCAGGCACTGACGTGAGACTGACAGGCCTGTAATTGCTAGGGTCTTCTTTCTGACCCTTCTTGAAAATCGGCACAACATTTGCCAGCTTCCAGTCTACCGGGACCTCTCCAGACTCCCAGGATCGTTGAAAAATAATTGAGAGAGGTTCCGCGATGACGTCCGCCAGCTCCTTCAGCACCCGGGGATGAATCCCATCCGGACCCATGGACTTGTAGGGATCCAGGTGGAGTAGCAAATCCCGCACACGTTCAGGGTCAGTTGGGAGTTTGTCATCCCCACCGTCCCGGTCCTCCAGCTCAGGGCACCCTGGGTCCCGAAGCCCATCATCGGCATTGAAGACAGAGGCAAAGAAGGCGTTAAGCGTCTCTGCTTTGCCTATGTCATTGTCTGTGAGGAGACCTTCCCTATCAAGGAGCGGCCCTATGGATTCTTTAGTTCTCCTTTTTCCATTCACATATCTAAAAAAACCCTTTTTATTATCTCTCACAGACACAGCCAGCTTCAACTCTAGGTGTGCTTTAGCCACACAAATTTTCTTCCTACAAACACGAACAGCATCCCTGTATTCTTTCCATGTCACCTGGCCCTCCTTCCAGTAGCGAAACACTCTCTGTTTCCACCTAATCTTCATTAGAATGTTCCTGGTCAGCCACGCCGGCCTCCTGCCCCGCCTGCCTGACTTGCGATATTTAGGAACTGCCTGTTCTTGTGCTTCTAGGAGGCATCGCTTAAAGAATGACCAGCACTGGTGGACATCGAGGCCTTCAAGAGCAGCTTCCCAGGGGACCTTGCTGACTAGTTCCCTGAGCAGCCTGAAGTCCGCCTTCCCCATATCTAGGGATAAGGTTTTGGTGGCACTTTTCCTTCTGTCGCCGTAAATTTTGAACTCAACCACTTCATGGTCGCTATGACCGAGGCGGCCACCAATCACATCTCCCACCAGGCCCTCTCTGTTTTCTAGCAATAGGTCTAGGAGGGCACCTTTCCTAGTTGGCTCCGTTAGCACCTGCACCAAGAAGTTATCATCTAGGTGCTTCATGAACCTCCTGGACTTGCTCGTGTCAGCCGTGTGGCACTCCCAGTTAACGTCTGGCAAGTTGAAGTCCCCCATAAGGACAAGGGGAGTTAATCTCGAGGCCTCTCTTAGTTCTGTAAAGAATAATTTATCGGCGCTATCGTCCTGGCCAGGCGGTCTGTAATAGACTCCCACAACTACATCCCCTTTATTCGTTCGTCCCTTGATCCTTACCCAGAGGCTCTCAACTTTGCCATTGCCGACCTGAAGTTCCACACAGTCCAGCCCCTGCTTCACATACATCGCCACCCCACCACCTCGCCTTCCCTGCCTGTCCCTCCTGAAAAGCCTGTAACCATCTATCGCAACACCCCAGTCACAGGACTCATCCCACCAGGTTTCGCTTATGCCGATGATGTCGTAGTTGCGGGACTGGGCCAGTACTTCTAGCTCATCCATTTTATTCCTCATACTGCGTGCGTTTGTGTAGAAACATTTCAGGTGTGTCTCCTTACACTCAGCACCTTGTGGATCTAACCGAAGGACCTCACTGGCACACAGCCCCTCTGATTCTAGCGTACCATCCCTTAGGTCTTCACCGGCGTGCCTGGTTTTAGCCCCTTCCCCCTTCAACTCTAGTTTAAAGCCCTATCTATCAGCCCTGCCAACTCCTGACCAAAGATCCTTACCCCTCTCCGAGAGAGGCGCATACCATCCGGTGCCATCAGGCCCGGTATAGCATAGACCTTCCCATGATCAAAGAACCCAAAGTTCTGCCGGTCACACCAGTCTCGAAGCCACGACTTTAGGTGAACAGCACACCTTTCAGCTTCGATCCCCCCTATCGGAAGGACAGAGGCAAACACAACCTGCGCGCCTGATCCTCTAAGTAGTCGCCCCAAATCCCTAAAGTCTCTTTTGATCGCCTTCAGACTTCTCTTTGCTACTTCATCGCTACCAGCCTGAAAGACCAGTAGCGGGTAGTAGTCAGTGGGCCGTACCAGGCACTTGACTTTCTTGGCAACGTCCCTGACCCTGGCCCCAGGGAGGCAGCAGACTTCCCTACGGGTAGGGTCAGGCCGACAAATAGGGCCCTCTGTTCCCCTAAGGATAGAGTCTCCCACAACGATCACTCTCCTGTCTTTCTTGGTGGAGGCAGTCCCAATCCATGGAGTCGACCTCCTCGCCCTAGGCATCCTCCTGGGAACACTTTCTATCTTTTCCTCAGTTGCCGGTCTCTCAATCTCCAGGGCCTCAAACCTGTTCTGTAAGGGCACCTGGGAAGGTGGGGCCGGGAGGGGAGGGCATCGCCTGCGATGTCGAGCAGGGACCTGTCTCCATTCCTCCTCAACTCCCAGATCCCCTCCCTCTGCCCGACAGCGACAGGGCAGGGGGTCCACCCCCATTTGGGGTGTCTCACCCCGGTACCTCTCCTCGAGGCCCTGCAGGGAGTTACTCCACAAGTCTATCTCCCGCTCACACTCCCTGATATCCCTCAACCTCTCCACCTCCTCCTTGAGCTCCGCCACCATGCGGACCAGATCGTCCTCCTGCTCGCACCTCACGCACGCAGCGTCTCTGCCTCCCGCCGATGGCAGCAGCAGGCTCTGACACTCCCTGCATCCGGTGACCTGAACCGCTGCATTCTTTTTACGGGTAGTCGGTCTGGGTGTATACCGACTTCCTGGAGAGAGCACCGTGCCTGGTGGAGACCATTATCGCCTCGCTATCGGCTGTCGTTAAGAGGTGTTCGTGTGGGCAGGGGGTTGCTCTCCGCCCTGCCTGCGCGAACTGCCGCGCTAACTGCCTCGCCACGCCCTGTTTGCCCGTCCGGGTCGCCGCGCTCCTGGTCGCTCGCGCTCCCTAGGGGCAGCTTTTGAACGGCCGGGAAGGGGGCGCTGCTGGCTCCGCCTTCGCCTCGTCAGCCTCCCTCACGAGGGCTGCCGGGTCCTGGCGGCTCCCTCGAGTAGGCTCGATGCCGGAAAGTTAGCCCTGCCTGGCCCGATCCCCCGCTCCGCTGCAGAACGCGTCTGCCCCGGAGCCGATCGCCTCGGCAAATGGCCCAGAGACAAGAAAAGTAAAACAACTACAACAAACTTTCAAATATTAGCATATATATATATACTTTTTACTGACAAAGAGCACAACAGAAGTTTTAGAAACCTCTTTAAAAAAGGGATACTCTTATATTAGTCTACTTATCTGTTAATATCAGAATCCAAAGCCATTTTTACGTTGGTTTTAAGCAACTTTTGTTAATTTTACCATGACCCTTCTGACCACTTTCTGAATTATAAAAATTATTATAAAGCCTCCAGCAGCACTACATTAGATAAACCTCTTAGTAGCTACAAGTAAAGCAGGTATTTTACCAAGTATTTATGCAACAGTAATAGCAGATATTCCAATTGCAGCTATTAAAAATGAAGGTGCAGTATGTAAGGAAGTCAAAGAGAGGTACAAATACCACAAATTCATCACGCTCACTTTGTAAATACAAAATAAAAGAAATTTTAGCAATGAAGTTACACTAATCAAAATATGAAATCTCTGTCAGTCCACAACCAATAAACAGTATGTCATAGATTTTCTTATTTAGGGAATTTTGCAGATATAATATAAATAAATAAATAAAAATAAAAATAACATTTAAAACATTCCTTCAGAAACAAAAAGATACCTATATAAGAAGTTTTACAACTTTTAAATCAAAAGCTGTGCTCTGGACCTGGGAGCCCCCTAGCATATAAGGATGTGGACCTGTTAGAACGAGTCCAGAGGAGGGCCATAAAGATGATCAGAGGGATGGAGCACCTCTCCTATGAAGACAGGCTAAGGGGCCATTTTGCTTAAATAAAAAAAGGGTATGGGGTGTCCTTGTTGAAGCTTTTAAATACTTAGAAGAGGTTTACCAAAAAAAAAAAAAAAAAAAAAAAAAAAATTTTTGTTTGGGCGAATAATATAAAAAAAAGGGGTGTGGGGAGGCACTGGAACAGGTTGTCAGAAAAGTTGTAGGTCCCTGGAGCTGTTCAAGGCCAGGCTGGATGGTGCTGTGAGCAACCTGATTTAGTGGGTAGAATTCCTGCCCATGGCAGGGGGTTGAAACTAGGTAATTGAAGTCCCTTCCAATCTCAGCTGTTCTATGATTTTAGGCCTCCTGCATATGATCATCCTTGTGTTCTGACAATAGAAATAGAGATAGAATATGAATTGTGGCTTACTTTGGGCATCCATGATAAATGCCTACGATCATGGGAGATTAATCTGAGCTTAAATAATTACAGTACATCAAGCTTTAATGAATTTCCAGCCCTAGAAGAAAGAACAAGAACACCTCGTCTAGTCATGTATCTACCAAGAACGGTTGTGCCTTAGAGCAAGAGGGTGGGCTTCTGAGGCCTATGCCAGACTTCTTATAGTTCTTTAAAAATAATGTTTCTTTATTATATGTTTTGTCTTTGCACCTTAAAAGTTTGTGGATACTTATATTATATCAAAATTAGCTCTTTTTTATTGGCTATGGCATGTGCTATGATTAGGCAAGGCTGATTGAGAATTTAAAGTAAATTGAGAAGTAATAAAGTAAATTGAGAATTTAAAGTAAATTTAAATTATATATGTATGTGTAAATACATATATAAAGTAAAGTTCTAATACTTGTTTTAAGGCTAAGGCTAAGGTAGATACTGCCAGTGGAAGAAAACATATTTGTCTTTCTCCACTCTGTCAACGTATGTTCAAATATATCACACAGTTTGACTATAAATTTTTATTAAGGAAAAAAGGAAAAAGAAATACAAAGTACAGAGTGAAAATCAAAAATATCAGCAAGAGCCCTTTTCTGACAATTCTGTAGAGAATATTAGCATAATTCAGTTAGAGGGTTGGGGACAATTTGGAAAAAGTATGACAAACCTAGTATGCCACAATCAACTTGGAAAATGTAAATATATATCTATATCTATCTATCTACTTATCTACTTATCTACTTATATATACGTGTATGTGTATATGTATATATGTGAAATAAAATTAAATATATATATAATCATGTTGATAGAAAAGAACAATTAGAGAATATCTCTGTTGGCAAAACAAAAAAAATGCACTTGGGCCTCCTTAACACTAGAGAGTAGGAAATAATTTCTTTGTCTTAGCAGGGTTGGAAATCTCGATCTTTTACTATATTTTCATCAATACACATGATCAAGATTTATAAAACCAAAGTAAGTTTACAAAGGTGGATTGCATCAGCACAAATATTCAACCTTACAAAATGTAATGTAATTTTTGTTTTTATAAAATTCATCAAGATGTCAAAATTATATTAATTTAATATAGTTTTTAATTTCTTTTTTATGTGAGGTAATTTTTTTAGATGTCTTTCGCTCAAAATATTTGTCAATGTAGATACTTGCAAAGCTTCATCTCCTATAAATGATTTTTTATCTCAACAAATCAAGATTATTGAATGGTATTTAATTTAGAAAATTTCCAGTACTTATTTAATTCCTCCCAGGCATTACCATAACATGGCATTGATCCCTCATTAAACAACTTACATCTTTTTTTCTAGCGTAACGGATAACACTGTAGAACTGGATTACTCACAGTTTTTAGTTTTTTAGTTGAAGAATTGCCATATACTGCCATATTCTAGGAAGAAGTCTGTTGAACAGCAACAACAACAACGTTTATGACCGTTAAAAAAAGGTCATAAAACAGGTGTTGCCATAGCCAGTCTTTGAAAAGAATCTTATCTTTTAAAGAAGGTCCCGGAACACCACAATGGAAAAACAGTACATCGTACTGCTTTTTCAATTCTGTTTATTTAATAAGAAAAACAAACTCATGGTAACTGAACTGAAATACTATTCAAATGCCCTGCAAGTATTCTTCAATCTTTTATCTTGTAAAAAATTCACATTTTTCCACTTTTCTTCTTTCTTTTCACGGTGCATAGGTGGTACCTCTTGGGAAATTCTTGGTATTTCACTATATTGTAGGCTAAGAAACTACAAGTAGAATTGAATAAATATAAAATAAATTTTAAAATTATGTATTTATCTGTTTAATTTGACTATCATAAATATTAAACAGTAGCACCTGAAGACATACTTCAATATGAATATTTCTCTCACATTTTCCCCTGTACCCATTTCACTTGAAGCCATAGTTACATAATCTGGAGTATTCTGCCTTTCTACATTCCAAAATCTCTTATATATATATATAAAGTAGTATTTTGATGTTTTTACCCAAACCTGTTCAGATAACATAGAACTACAACAAAGAAGTCTACTGTAATTTTTGTAGTTGTTTTGCTTTGTTTGTTTCTTCTTGTTTCAACATAATAAGAATCATTATTTCAGCTTTTCTGAGTCTTTCAATCATTTTTATTTAGAGTAAGGAACAAGATGTTCCTTACTTCAGAGCATCAAGTCCTAGTGAAAATGTTGCTAAGGGGACTTAAAAAAAAAAAAACAAAAACCAGGTTATTATTAAATAATATTACTATTCCTTATTTAACGTATTTTTATTCAAGTGAAAATCTGTTGACAAACTACTTGGGTAACACCACTAAGGGTTGGGAAAGCATGCAAGATAACCTTATAACGTTATGATCTTAATCATCAAATATAACCTTGATCATCATATAACACTAACATTATAAACACATTCAGAAAACTAGGCCAGCAATCACATCTGATAGCACCTCTGCTTTGTTTTGCTTTGTTTTCTGCTGCTGCTGACAGTGTGTTAGGGAGGCAACAAGCACATTTATTACACAATGTACCAGCAAGGAGTCTGCAGTATTTTATTATCTGTATCAATTCCTATTTTAATGGTTTCATCTTTCTTTTCAACAGAGACATATTTTTACTTCAGCATTATTAACATACATAAATGCAACACTCAGTTACACTGTGTTGTAGGGGTCTCCTGCCTAATGACAAGTTGATAAATTTACACAGCAGAACAAGGCTGTGCAGTAGTGCTGACTGAACCAGAATCACTCCAGCCTGCAGGACAATATCTAAGCTCATCTATCCTGAAGATGTGGTTGCTTCCAGTTCCGGACCCAAAAACCCTCATAATAGAAAGTCTGTGCTACAGTCATATTGATTCCTCCAAACACCACCTTGACAGTGCAGATAGATTTTAATGCAAGTGAAAGGTACTTCTGAAATGAAAAGAAGTGCAAAGTACTTCTAAAGTGCGAAAAAACATAAACTATACATATAAAAAAGGGGGGGAGGGGCAGGAGAGTGGTGGTCTAATGATCTAAGGTTTACTGCTGAGATCTTCTGCAAATAACTGTTTTTGCAAAGCTTCCTTAAAAATCCTGAGCTTCTGTCCAGAGTTGCCACAACTAATAACATGAAGTAAAGGGTACCAAAGCATTAAAACAATATTCTTAGTGTCCTCATCTGTATCTCCAAAGTAGAAACTAGGACAGAAAACAATATTTTAGGTATGTTTATAGAACTCTGTAGTACTTGACAGATGATACTGAAAACAGTTCTGAAAGGAACATGGACAAAATTGTTCTTCTCCAGAGAGGCACAAAGATCTTCTAGAAACTGTGGATGTAATTTTATTCATTACAAGGGGCCTACTCAGCCCCATCAGGGAAAACAACTGCATAGGAGCTTGATAACTGACAAGTCAAAACAGAAAGATGTAAAACTAATATTAATATCAGGACAAAACAAACAATCGTAGAAACTCATAAGAGCAGAGGAATCAGAACTTCCAAACCTGTCCTATTTTGTTCATGGGACAAGTGCAATTTTCTCAATGTATACACCCTTCTAAAACAAATGATCTCATCAAATTCCACACAACGCAACAAACACAAACCATTATCCTGCAGAGTAAAATCAAAGCCAGTTTGAAAAGAACAGTTCAGAAAACAACTTTTGAACTCAGCATCTAGCTGGGAAATAATTTATAATAATATATTTTTTAATATATATATATATTAAAAAAACAACAACAATAAGGTTGTCATACTTTAACTTAAAAAAAAAAAAAAAAAAAGACTCGCTGCCTTCAACTAAAAGTTTCCTGTAGGACTCATAGGACTCTGAAAATAATTTGAAGACAGTGAATTATACAACTTCCTCCTACCAAGTAACCTACAGATTAGTATCCTTGGATACTAATGCCCTAGGATGCCCTGGGCTGTGTTTCCATGTCTTTTATTAACCAGACAAGTGCTCTAAGCACTTAACAGGAAGGAAATTTAAACTTTAGTGTCCTTCTTTTCCAACCCAGGCACTGGTATTTCTGAATACAGTTACAACGTTGACTTATGCAGTACTCTGTGGAAGGGGTGTAGTAAGTCATCACCTTCACTGAAGTGAGTGGTCTGGTGACACTTCCCCACTAGCAAAGTTGCTAAGGATAGGTCTTCAGTTAGTACTCACTTTCTATGTGGAAAACTTAAAATAAAGGTTGGCAATATACAAAATCTGATCACTCCCAGACAATGCTCTTTTGTAAGACAAAAAGTAGGAGATTAGGCACGTACATCTACTGGACTGCCTTGTTTTATTTGAGAGATGAGCATTCTAGTCTTAATATTTTTGCAAACAAAGTATTTTAAAGGCTCAGTTCCTGTACCTTTAGAATTTATTAAAGAGATTATTTGATAATTACTTCAGCTGAGTATCTCAACAAAGAATCAGCAGAGGACAAGTAAAATTTATTTATGAAGCCTTTGTTTCATCATAGTTGTGTCCTTGATCCTATGGTGTTACATCTCTACCTAACACATTGCTGTAACTACCTGAAAACACTTCCCTTTTAAATAGTAAACATTCTACAGTGATATTATTAATCAGAGAGGTACTTTTATTTAATAATAATAATAATCTTTCAAATTGTTATATCATATCTTCTGTATCATAAATATTCAAATAATCTATCTAACTCCCATGGGAATGTAGAACTTAGTCCATTTGGGGGGGGAGGGGAAGGAAAAAAAAAGTTACATATATGCTACAGAAAATTCTGTTCATCTGTCTTTTTGAAAACATTTGTAAAAAAACAATTCCCCATGTGCTAAATCAGAGATACACATTTAGTTCTAACATTAAAAATTTGCCATTCTTCTTCTACTTGCTATTTACATAAATTAACCAGCAAGCAGAAGTAGCATCATATGACTTATGCGACCAGTCAACACGTTCTGAATTATGAATATTTATAGGAGCTTCTTTGTGCACTAGACGTGACAAAGAAAATTACACAGAAATTAATATTTGTGAGTAATTGTTAGTGTTGAATTTTAGAATCCATTTGCAAAGAACATACAAAAGAAAAAACAGTGAATGTTAATGAATATTAATTAGTCCTCATTCTTTTGTCTGACATATATGCACTCTCTCCTTTATTCAGTTCAATAAAGTTGTGTAGATGAACCAGATGGCAAAATTTGGTTTACAATACAGGTATTAATTGGTGTTCATATTCATACACACCACATTGGAGTGTGCTCTTAAGTGCGTTGACAGAGTGTGTTGACAGACCATGCATACCTGTTCCAGAAACAGCAAGGGCGTCTAAAATATATCAATCCGTTGTGTGAACCTGCAAGACATTTGGCTGTGCTATTTTCAGAAGGTCATCCGAATCATTAGGTATATAGGCAAGAAACGAAAGCCAAACTTTGAAGTACCTTTTAACCTGACCAAGTATTGTTGGCTGCATTATCGTAACACCTGCTTAAACTCAGGGGAAAAGTTTTATTTAAAATCTATGCTTTTAAAAGCAAGCACAGCTTTTTAAATGCAATCACAGTAATATAAGCAAATCCTCTCAAATAGGCAAGTATACAAAATATTCTGTAGCTTAAATAAATAAGAATCTGCAGGCTGAATTTCAAAGCACTTTCCCACAAGAATATTACATTAATATTTTCTCACCAGAATATTGTCTTTTATTCAATAAGTTGAATATTTCCTTACATCTTGATAAGGAGAAGCCAAGATTAACAGGAGTCATCAGTGCAACATGCTTCTTTAACTGAGCTGTTTTCCTACTGCCTTTGAACTGAAAACTATATATAACCCAAAGTAGCTGAGTTTAGCCTATGTTTACCTTATATTTCCTTGTTTCTTGTCAGAAGAAATCAAGTCCAGAAAAGAAATGACCGCTTTGGTACATTAGATAAAAGTGCACACTAGGCACAGCTAGGTTTGCCTGTCAAAATATTCTGGATTTTAATGAGGAACAGAGAAAAGATCTTTTGTTGCAAAAGAGCTGACTGCAGTAGCTGCAAAGAGCTTACACTCAGCCAATATGTTTGATAGCAACTCAGGAATTTCTTGAAGCAAGTGACCCAGGAATTTTGATGAAGTCACCATTAGCAAAGACATTGGGGAAAATAAATAAATAAATAAATAAAAGTCTAGTGTATCCCATGACAGAGTAGTAGATATGACTGTAAAATCTAATTAAGAAGACACTAAATGCAGTTTTGGTGTCAATTTGTCAATTAACCCTCTTCAAGTTATGCTATAAGTTCATATTTTAGAAACATCTAGTTTCCCAGAGTGGAAAAAAATGTTCTTGGTGCTCACTACTAACTATACTAATAATGCTGTCCTTCTGATCTCCCCAGCCTCACATGGGTGGTCCCATTTTTCCAAATGGGAGCATACTCCCTTCTTTCTTTTCTCTGGATGTCACAAGAGGAGAGGAAGCAGCTGATCACTGGAGTCTCACTGATACACTGATCGTTAGAACATGAACCTGCACAAAAGGTATTGTTTCTTCAGTTTTTACATAGCTTCTGGTTAGTGCAGCTGACATAGTTACTCCACAGGACTATTTAAGACTGAAGTTATATCTTAGAAGTGGAAAAGTTGAAGTCATCTGTTCGTAGAGCTATTCCTAGAGTTAATATATCACATGCATCTTTTCTACAGGAAAAAAATCACTAGTTTTAAGTCAGTTGTCTGGTTGGCTCCCTTGAGAATGCATTACAAGCAAAATAACATCCTATTTCGTTCAAAACTATACAAACTTTTGAGTAAACAGTTTTCATGTATAATTGTTTTTGTCTAATCTTATGTTTTGTTATTCTATGTTAGAAGATTTCCTTCTTGAATTAGAGGAAAAGTTTATATTTTAGGAAAACACACTGCTTTGATATGCATATGACTAATTTTCACTTTCCTCTGTCTCTCCTAGTTGGACTGATCTTCCTTTCTGGAAGGCAAAAATGGGAAGCAAAGGAATCTTACAGTTTGAAATCCAGGATTTATTGGCCTAATACTGCAGTGATAAAGGTAAAGGAGAACAATGTTCCTAAAGTGAAAGCTGTACAGGATGAATATGAATCAGTGACATGAAACCTTAAGAAATTGAAATGATGATGCCTCAAAAGTGCTGTGCAAGCAGATGCAGGAAAGGGATCAGTATTCTCACATCAGTCTCCAAATCAAGCAGAGCTGGATAAGGAACTGGTCCTTTCATGCAATAGCTTTGACAGGCACAAACATCTCTTCATTGGTTAACCAAGCCAAACCAAACCAAACCAAACCAAACCAATAAAACAAAACAAAGAAAAACAAAACAAATACAAAACAAAACAAATACAAAACAAAAAATCTTCTGAAGAGTCCAACTTCTTTTGGCTAGTAAAATTTTAAATGACATTCAAATATTCTTTTAGTAGCCTATAGCTGGTGACCAGGAGAGTGTTTAAAACACTGCAAGGATGAATTTTAGAATACAAATCCAGATTAGGTATAAATATATTTTTTTCTAGAAGTTATCAGTTTTCACCCAGAGAAATTCATTTTCTCTTCTCACTTTCAGAACAAACAGGAATACATAACTGTTTATCATGTTGTTCCCTTGCACTGTGTGCTTGTAATTAGCGATCTGCACAGTCGTGACAGTCAGAAACTAGTATTTCACCACTCCTATATCTTGTATACTTGTGACTCTACTACAAGGACAAGGCAGAGTTTCCCTTTTCAGATCCAGCTTAGTTTCCACAATGACCAGCCAGATTCTATGTCAGAGCACTTTTCAACAAAAAAACAAACCTGAAGAAATCCAACATTGCATCCTCTGACATTTGGAATACATATAAGCATTCCAAAATTCAGATTTTTCCCCTACTTAATGATGTCTTTATTGAGGTTAATAGAAGAGTCTTGATTTCTGACTAGATCTTTCAGGTCTGCTTATAATCTTTTCAATTACTTTTTAAATGTTTTTCTTTTTTTTGAGAGTCAGGTAAAATCAAAATCTGACATATGATTTCCTTTTGCAGACTCACTGTGAGAACTATACTCAGCAGATTTATTATTATTATAAAACAAGAACACACAACAAAAAGTTGAACAAATTTTGTTTTAGAAGATGTGTAAATACTTCATTGTGTTAAACATAAGTAGGCTAGGATGTGTATTGTGTAGACACAAGACATTTGAGAGGGGAATTTCCAAAAACAAAACAGAACAAAACAAAAACAAAAACACTTCATCACTAAAAATAAGAGAATTCTATAAAATTAGATAACCTTAAACAATAGTTACTGAATCAGGAGCTGAGCCCAGACCTTCTGTCAAGGTTTTATTTTTATATTACCACTGTCAGCAGAGTTAATGAGCAACATGCAGTGCCAGCCAAGAACAAGATTTTTGAGTCATTCTTGAATGTTACAACAAAAATTTTCACATTTTGATTTTAGTAAATCTTTCTTGCACTTGGCTTTAACTAGAATGAAAATATTTTTGCATACTCAGGCAACAAGGACAACAAAAACAGCAACAACAAAGCCCAAATTATTCCATTTGATTAAGCATTTAGGTTTTATATATATACATATATATATATGTATATAAAAAGCATACATCTTAGAATCATTGTAAATTCTAAGGGTCAAGAGCTGAGTAGTGGGAAACTGTAAGCCTTGAATTACCTAAGACTATAATCCTTATATTCTAAGAGACAAGAAGAGAAAACATTTGTGAAGAGTTTGAAATTCTCATTGACCTACATTGTGACAATGTCATAAAAAGTATCACTGAAACTCAAACTCGTTTATGAGATTTCACATTTACAAGGAATGGAATGGAAAAAGATCAGACTGCAAAAAATATGAAATGTAAATTTAAAGAAAATTACATTCATAAAGTATTTAGATGTTGCAGTGTGTTTTGTAATCTGTGTTACCATGGCAAAAACTGTTTTTAGAACTGAGCCTAAAAACACTGTTCAAGTTCAGTTTTCCTCAAACATTTCTGTAAACGTGTTCTTATAATATTCTTAAAATCTTTAATGAACATTATGTTGATATAATTTCATATATTTCACATCGTGGAGTATATTAGCTTATTTTTTCAGTCGAATGTATATTTGAATCTAAGTTTCTTTTGCTCCTGAAAGTCACTATATTTCTTGCTTCATTATTACTAGTACTAAAGGAATTTAAGCTCTACAACAGATTATATTTGAAGTTTTGGGGGTTGTTTTTGTTTCTATTAAATGATATTATAGTATTTACATTTTGATAGGAATTTATTAGCTTGCTCATAGATATTCTCAATTGTAAAAAACAAAACACAGAAAATTAATATTGGACCCTTAGTTAGCAAACTATTAGAAGTAGGAAGAAGTGCATCTGATTTTTATTCAGTTTACCCAGAAGTACAGAAGATTGAAGATTGAAGATTTTTACTGCCCTATGCTCCAAAGCTATGAGAGCATGTCTAGTAACAAAGATAATGCATTCTTTTAGAATAATGTTTAAGCAAAGGGAGATAGTTAAAAAGAAATATGAATCTTCATGTCATCATTCTAACTTCATACATATCATCAATAAGTAGTCATTACACAATAATAATAATAAATAAATATTATCTTTGAAATTTTATAAGAAATAAAAAGTATCAACGAAAATATAAAAGGAAAAGTTCAGGAGCTCTAAGACTTTCTAAATGAGTAAAAACCAGCATGTTATTTTTAGAGTGTTTTTTATGACCTTACATAAAACATACCATCAGGCACACCCCAGAAGATCTTCTAAACATGTTAAAGACATCTGATTATCCAACAAATTCTCATGTACTTCTTTTAAGTACCAAAGGACAGAGACAATTCCAGAGCTCTGGAATGCTCTAAAGTGTCCTGAACCTCCAAGCACACCTAAATCTAGGCAGTGTATTAGTATACCATTCTTAATCCACATTAGAAACACTAAATAGTGTTTCATTTAGATTACAAAACACTCTAGGTGTAAAATACTTGTTTTTCTAAATGACCATCTCTTAGGGAACAATTTCCGATACAAAACACACAACTCAATGTGCTTATGGTGCTATGCTCTCTGCAGATACTGCCTTACAACTGATGTAAATGAGATTGCTGCCAGATACATTACTTTGTATCAGTTTTTCTAAAAAACTAAAACAAAAATATGCGTATTCTCAAAACACATGGGACCTTTTAAAGCTCATTTAAGACATCCATAATGCACAGAGAATCCACAGACTGTATTTAGATCTACCACCTTCATAAAATCTCATAGTAATGTTTACTCTGCGCATAAAGAATCAATAACTACAAAATGTTGAAAGTGTGACTTTGTAGGAGTATCTTGCTTCTTGGAAATGCCATGTCTACATATTCGGTTATACATACAGAGCTTTGCAATAAACATAATTATTTACTACCACTACTACTTCTACTGCTACTACTACTACTACTATGACTACTTCCCTCTCCAACTGTCAGTGTAAATCCAACACAGCTAAAACTGAGTGAGCTTCAGACTTTTATTTACTTATTTATTTTGTACACTGTGCACTATCAATAAAATTCTGTCCTGTTCTATTTCAATAGTGTGCTGAAACATCACGTGGCAAAGGTTTCACTAAATGTTGTTCAAGACAAAAACAATGAGAAGTGCAGTAGTCAGCTATCCTACTATCCTACATCTCAGATCTGGTAACTGTTGCTTGAAGATGTGTAGATTTTTGTATCATATTTTCAAGTTCGTATTTCAAAAAAGAATCTACAAATTAAAGTGTTTTTTTTGGTTGGTTGGTTGGTTGGTTGGTTGGGTTTTTTTTTGTATATATGACCTTAAATCATATTAAGCAACATTACGTTGCCACACATTGGAGCAGACAGGACTAGCTCAATCTAATTTACTCTTGTTTTTCCTCTATATTTTCTTTCTTCAATATTTCTACGTAGTCACCCTCTACACAAAGAGAAAGATATTAAAGTGAACAAAATATCAAAACAAATACACCAGTGCTTATATCCCACTCTTTTAATATCATCTAGGACTTGTTCAAGCTATTAGGAATATTACAGGAGAAAAGTGCATGTGAGTTGTGCATGTATGTATAGTAACACCATTTTTTCTACATTTTTCTACATTTTAGAGTCCAGTTGGTATTTTCCTTAAATTTCAGCTCTTAGTAGTTATGTATTCACTGTCAATAAATTTTGAACACTTATCAAGAGGACTAGTGAATTCACATCATTCAGGTTCCAATTTCTTTTCAGCTGAGTCAATACTTTATAAAAACAAGAGCTTAAACTCATTAGCTAAATTGTCTATCTTTCATACAGAATATATTTCAAAACTAAATATTCAACATTTGAATTTTGAGACATTAAAAAAGATACTTTCTTGGGTTTTCTTTGTGGTTGGAATTTAATGTTGCTTCCAACCCAAACCATTCTATGATTCTATGATTCTAGGACTGTTATAATTAACCTACATTCCCGTGTTACAGACAAGTAGGCATGCAGTAGGATAAATAGAGTCAGGAATGCGTAACACTTCATTACCAGTGCAGTGTCAATCTGCTGGGGGGGAGGGGGGGAGGGCGGTAACACCATCTCATGATCCTTGAAATCAAGGTTCTCAAATTTAAGCTATGATGCAAACATTTATTCCTTCTGATGCTTCTGAAAAGTCACTTAACTGTACTGTTTCCTGGTCGTCTTGGCATAATGGTCATAAAATTTACTCAGTTACTGTAAGGTCCTGTTTATAAAGATGTTCAGGTTGTAAGCTATGCATTAGTATGTGCTTAAATGATTCTAAAGTGACCTTGAATGTGAAATTACTTGCATGGCCATGAATATTCTAAAATAGCTATTTCACAAGGCTCTTAAATTCACCAAAAACTCAGATTTCAGTATCTTCTTGCTGTTTGTAAGTAATTTTTATTATTATTATTAATATTTGTAACATTTCATCTGAAGTTTTTAGTTAGTTCCTTTGGATCAGGATTCTCAAACTCTTTGTGACTCTTGTACCTAATTCCCACAGACTACTATCTTCAAGACAAATGTTCTTCAACTCTTTCAGCTTTCTAACCCCAGCAACAGTCCTTTTCTGAATTCATCCCTGCTAATAAAAGTACTCCCAAATGCCCTTTTTGAGCTCTTCTCCTCCCTGATTTTTCTCTCCCTGAGTGTGAGGCTTTCTGTATCTTCATCTTTAAAGAACACTACGCATCATCTACATCAGTGTTTTTTTTTTTTTTCTTTGATGGTCATGATTAATTTCTAGTTCATAAGTTTGGTGAGTTTTTTACACAATACTAGCAAACATTAGAAGGGTATGAGAAGAGTGGAGCATAAACGTAATATCAAGCATAACTAACAAAACCTGGTTCAATGCAAGATCCCTTAAATGTTTAAAACTGTCCAGGAAAGAGATGAAAGTTCATGGGTGGAACTACATATGTTTGACCAAACCACAATAATTTTTATTTTTATTTTATTTTTATTTTTTTTTAATTTACTTTAGAAATCAATAACAAATTTACATTTATATTCATATTATAGGGAAAATACTTTTCAGTTCAGAAGAAAATGCATCATGCTTTATCTTGTGGTGGCATTGGTCATGCCATTACATTTTCATTCAGGAAATGGAAGTCCAGTGAGCCTCTTTCCACTCTGTTTTGAGGTGGAAGCATAGGTTAAAGCATAGGCAAGCATAGGTTAAAAGAACAGAGAACTAAATGTGTGATACAAAGGGAAAATGTTTTCTTCTCACTAATTTTCATGAAATAATAAAGTACTAAAATAAACTAATTACAGAGAAAAAAAATAAATCGAAAATTATGAAAACATTATTTCACTGCAATAAAAAATAGAATCATAGAATGGCTGGAAAAGATGTTCAGGAAAAGATGCCCAAACATTAATTTGAACTTCCAAGTCTATCATTAACCATCTTTTTCAGTGCCACATTCGCATATCTCTTGAATATCTCCAGAGACTGTAACTCCATCACTTGCCTGGGCAGCTTGTTCCAATGCTTGATCATCATACAGAAATTTCTCCATATAGAAATTCTTCCTAATATTCATTCTAAACCTCCCCTGGTGCAACCTGAGAACATTTCCTCATACCTTATTAATTGTCACCTGACAAAAGTGGCAAAGTACACTTGAATGAATACAACACATTTCAGACAATTGTAGAGAGCGATAAGTTCTCCGCTCAGCCTTCTCTTCTCCAAACTAAACAATGCCAATTCCTTCAGCTACTTGTCGTATATCGTGCTTTCTAGAACCTTCACTAGCTTGGTACTTGTTTTCTCTGCAAACACACTCAAGCAACTCAATATCCTTCTACTCAGTGACCCAAAACTGAAAACAATATTTGAGGTGTGGTCTCAGCAGTGCTACATACAAAGGTATGAACACTTCCCTAGTCCTGTTGCAATGCCACTGCTGATGAAGGCCAGGATGCCATTTGCCTTCTTGGCACAATATTTTGGTGCCTCATATTATGTATTAACATTAAACATTTAGACAGTATTTGCAATGATTATATGTCCTGGTCTCATGGAAGAATAAAGTAATCAAGATAATCTGTTTTTAAAAAATGGAACTAACTTTTGACAGTTACTAGTATTTTCTCCTTAGCCTTGAAACCAGAATTAACTCAAACAGCTCATCATTTACTATGAAGAATGTCTCATTTCCTTAATCGTATTGTTCATACCCAGCAAAATATTAGAAAGTGTATATGTATATTCTTTATGAATGACAACCTATTGTAAATCACATTAAAAAACTGGTAAAAGGCATGAGTGCTGTCTCTGTTAATGCACTTAACAAGCAGAAAGGAAATTATATCAGTAACAGTAAACCATAACTCCACAAAGGAGGCAATACTTTCAAATATCAGCCAAACAGAATATGTTCTAAAGTCTATCAGGTAGCCTCAAGAAAGAGAAGTTAAAATTAATAAATTGTATTCTTTGCTTAGCTCGATGTTTCTTTGACTGTACAGTAGATTTATTTGGAAGTAGATTGTTTTGAAGATAATTATTTTTAAAGTAACAAGAAACAGGCATGGAGTTTAATTGAAGAAAGAGATGACTGCATTACAACCTGCTATTCACCTGTTGACATGGTAGTAGAACAAACATATTCTGTCACTTCATTAAACATTATGAAGTAAACAGATGAATTAGTCTGATGAACAAACTACTGCAGTGCCATTGTTACACATCAAGGGAATTCTACCTGTTGATCTTGACTACGACAGATTTGAGAGAAAATGATATTTAGTGTTCAGATAACTTGAGGGGAAATGGAATGTTACAGTTAGAAAATTTGTAATTAGTAAAGACATGGATTTATTTCCATTTGAAAACAAAATCTACTTGGAGTCAAACTAGAAGAAAACCATACAGCCTTATCTTCAAGAATCTGCAGATTTTCCATCAGTAGGATACTTGTTTAAACAAAAGTTAGATACTATTTCTGAAGAAAATTTCTAGATAGTGATAGATATTACAATTATTCCTTTGCCTTTTAGCTGATGCATGTACCAAAAAAATAAACAAATAAATATAGTAATAAAAAAACTTTCAAACTTAATATGTGTTTTTTTTGTTTGTTTTCTATTATAAATAAAAGCAAAACAAAATATATCTTAAGATGATTCAGGTTTAACATTATTACTCACAAATGAGGGACTCAAAGTCTCAGTTCCTCGGGGCATCACAAAACAATGTAAAACTTTTTCTTGCGTCTTCTCACTTCCTTTTGCTGTAATAATTATAGAAAGAAAATGAGTCAGTCACAGGATTCCCTAACTCAGCTTCTGATGAACGTCTTTAAAACAGGAGACCACACAGAAGCAGCAGTATCTTTTCAGACAGCATAGCAAGGAAAGGGATTTGCTACTTTAACCCTTTCCTCCGCTACTGAATTTGGTATTCCTTACCAGCTGTGATACTTCAGTAGATCCCATTCCTTTTCTCTTTGCAATGCTGCCAGCTTGCTGATAGAAATATGTAACATACTATAGTATTTCTTATAGAAAAATAAAATAATAATCCTATTTTCTAAACCAAGCGAGGAGGAGACGTATCAATTTTCTACAGAAGAGAGATGCGTCTCACAAGATTTTTAAAATATAAAAAGATTGCACTTATTTTGGTCATATTTTCTACTCATCTTCCATGCAAACATATAATCAGGTTTTGCTGGTAAAGAGTAGGTTGTTTTTACCCTTTAAATTAGAGATGGACAAAAAATACAAATGTATATTCCAAGTAGAAATATAATATACTATAATCTCAATGTTGTAACTCAAAAAAGCTCAGTGTGCACAACACTGCTAATAAATAGAAAGGATAAGAGCTTTAGGAAAAAGTTTGAAGACAGACGCAGGAAAAAAAAAAATGCTACAATTTATTTTGAAACTGCCCAGAATATTCACCTGATAGTACTATCACTATCAAGTGTGTTTGCACAGTCTTATCTAATCTATCTTATCAGTATCTCCACGAATGTTAGTAAGAAAAGAAAATGGAGGATTGGTCATCCCAATCTACTTTGGAAGACATGAAAAGAGTCACAGGGGATAAAATAAACATTATTCTCAAAAATTCACTATGGTTGGAAAAGTATCTGAGATCTGGGTTATGAAAGTAAGTCTAGAGAAAACTGGATTTCTGTTTAAACATTGGTATAAATTTTCATAAGAAGCTCTTGAAATTAATTAGGACAAAATCAGGATCGTTCTATAGCAATTGTTCTGTATTTACTTTATATAAAAGACATTTTCCTACAGCTTTTTCTAAAATTACATTGTAAATGCACCTTTTTTTTTTTTTTTTTCTTTTTCTCAAAAGAAAACTGATGTGGAAATGAAATTATCAAAACAATCCATTTCACCTTCAAAATCCTGCCTTGTAACAATAATGACAGTATGACATCAACACCACAACCGGATGCTGACATAGGTTACAGTAGCTGTTATGCTATGCATACCCATTATGCTGTTTTTTTGGGTCACAGGAACGGCTTCACTGTTGTACGCCTCACTGGAAATTCTAAATTAAATGGCATCATAAATTCAAATTTAAACTTAAAGCAATTTAGACCAGATTCCCGTGTTATCATCTAGGTCATATTATTATTACACTATATATTTCAGTTAAATAATGACATTCAGCTATGAAGGTCTACATAGTGTGCATGTCAATAAATACAGCTTGCATTGTGTATTACAATAGGCAATTAAATGAATTAACCTACTGTTTAGCTATTTATTTATTTATTATTTATTTATTATTTATCTAAATTCTGATAAATATTGCAGAAAAAAACTCTAAATTTTTCCATTCTCAGGTCTCTGAAGCACAGGAGATTAGACAAGACACAGAAACACCATTCTTCACTCTCTCTCTTTCAGAAATCAAAAGCATTCTAAATATATGATCTACAAGTACAAAGTCATTAGTGTTATTTAAAATAAATCTCCTTGAGAAGTAATTGCAGCCTTATGTATCCACTTAGTACAATGAGAAATAGGAAGAATGCTATTTTTGCCTCTCATTTGGATCTATCTTGAAATATACTAAAACATTACAAGTTTTTAACCAAGTTTCTTCATAAGCTCAAATCCAATTTTAGATTTGCCTAAATAAAACCTGAGAGGGAAAGGGAAAAATGAGAAAAAGAAACAGAAAAAGAAAGAGAAGATGGAGAAAGAGAAAGAGAGAAAAAAGGAAGAGGAAGAGGAAGAGGAAGAGGAAGAGGAAGAGGAAGAGGAAAGAAGAAAATGTTGGCTCCAGTAACTTTTCCTTCTCCCTTTATACTGGTCTCCAACTAAACATTTGGGAATCTACTGGAAGGTTGGAAGTAAGTCTTACAGCATTATGAATGTATGGCTTCTGTATTACATATAACAAAATAGAACATGCCATTATTTGCTTTTAACACATTTGTGCTATAGGAAATTCTGTATTTGTGTCACAATTCTTTTTCTGTGGAAATAGAGAAGAGCATAAAACAAAGTGAACATCAACAATAAAAAAAATATAAGAAATATATTCTTAAATTTAAGTAAATGGTTGAAATGTGTTCCATAATATTTTCAAAAATATTTATGGATCCAGTATTATACAGCTCATCTGTAGGTACAGACATTTGCAGTAATTATTTGTTTTTAATGTATATATATAGAAAGCTTTTAATATATTCTCACTGAATTGACCTTTTTTAATGTTCTACTACCATTTATGCAAGAAAAACTGCACACTCTGAACTTATTAGTGTTATTTCAGTTACTAAAATAAATTGCTCTTGTAGTTTTAAAAAAAATATATATATATATTTCAAACTGCCAAGATGCAACATGTTGAGATTTGTTCATTTTTACCAGACACGCACACACAGACATGCATGCATGCAAAATCACAGTGGGCTTGAAATAATTATTTTTAATTGAAAGAATAAATCAATCCTTTTCAAGCATAGAAAAAGCTTCCTTTTTGCTATTCAAAATGGGCTGGTAGAGAATTAGATGAAACTTGGAGTTCATAGATAAATGTATGCTTTGTAGAGTGCACACAGCATTTCATACTAAAGCAGCTGCAGAAACGCTGAAATCATCAAAGTTAAAACAGATTCTCTATCTTTGGTCAGTAATATGGAGCAATACAGATATTTACTTATACTTTCATGTAAATTGATCTATTAGTCTGACAGATGAAAAAGGAAGAAATATCATACATCCTATTTTTTCTTAGCAAATGGTCATTGCCTCCAAAATGCTTGGCATTCTCTCAAACTTCAGATTGTCATTAAGTAAAATAGCAACAGAGATCAACCACAGTGTGTGCCCAGGTATTGTACCTTGCCAACAAGATTAATTTATTTGAGAAATCTACACAAGCTTCCCATTTGTTATCCTTATTTCTGCACAAATATACATATATAGAGGCATAAATTTTACATTATTGTAATGCCTTTAGAATCTGCAGATTAATATAGTATATGAGTATATAACTTCTATTATTTTGTTAAATCTGCATTTTCAGACAAATAATTTTGTAAATCCAGATGCACATTTTGCTCCAGCATGAGATCCCTTTTCAAAGAGGTTTCTCAATTAGGTAAACACATTCTTTGTCATCCACTTTCTGAGAAGCACTGTTTCATAAGTTGCTTCCTTTATAAATAGACTAATCTGTGTGAATCCTCTTGCAGTACTGTAGAATTCTCAGGGCGGGGGGAGAGAGCGAATTTTATATATATGCACATATAAATGTATGATATATACGTATTATGTGACCATTCAAAGCCTCATGGTCCAGCAAATATGGTCTTGCCACTACTTGAAATGGCCTACAGGCTTGGCAGTAATATACACTTCAAGATATGCAAGGCTTTAGCTGGACTTTTCTCAATCTGTCTAGAGACTTATTTTAGTTAATAATAGCATTCATCTAACTCTAGCTTTAGCTTGCTTTAGCCTTTGCTTAACTAGTCAAAAAATAAAAAAAAAAATAAAATTAATGTCCAAAAAACATAACAAAATAAATGTGGATGGAAAGTGAATGGATGAAGACCAAGATGTAGTCTATGCCAGCAAATATATAAGTGACCTCAAACAGACCCTACAACCATAAGCATCAAGCCCTTCTAACAATGGCCTTAGGATAGTAAATACTCACCATACTCCCGGAACTCCCCTGCCACATGCCAATGGCCTGAGGAGTCAGAGAGGTAATGAAGGAGTGAGCACAAAGCCACTGAACAGGGCAGATAATAGTAAGCATGTGTATTTTAACTGCACATAACCTGGAGTATCAACACCATTATAACTGGGCTAACAACGGCATTTAATTACTTCCTAATCTAACAAAAATCTTAACAGGAAATTTTTGACTGACTTTCCTTTTTTATTTTTTTTTTCTAACAAATTCAAACAATTTAGAGCACCACATCAATAACATTTGTAAGCTGTCTTCGCTTATATATAATATATAAAGATATTCACATCATTCATATAATTCTAAAGGACTTATCGAAAATATATACTATCTAAAGATAGTTTTGTGTTAAATTTTGTAAGTATGTCAGCATAAATTTTCCAAAAGTAGAAATATGTAGAATTAATTATAGATTTTTAATTTAAAAACAATTTTTAGACATGAAATATGGACTTATTTAATGAGCTACAGATAATTTTTCCCCCACGAACAGCTTTGTCTAGGGAACTGAAATGAAAATGATTCAAATACACATTATGTTCTCACCTGGAAGAAGCATGGATAGTCCCACGTGAATAACATTAGCAGGTAATATATACACTTTTCTATTAGGCTCCTCATCTGTTGTTTGCAAACACAGGGAGACATGCTAAAATGAAACAGAGGTGATCAAACTAATGAAAATCAGAGATGATTATTTCTTACGGTCTTTCAATCTGACCGCTAGAAGGAACCAGTCTGATAACCGAAGTGATATGTTATTTCTTCAGGATGCAAATCAGTTTCAGTGAACACAGAAGTATCTCTTGAAGACTTATTTAGTTTTGGAATCAATTTAAGAAGCAAAAGTAATCAAAGTATTAAAATATAAGTATTGTAAAATGGAGGTCAAGCACAGCAGTCAGCATAGCACTGTAATTCTGCTTTTACGTGTTTAGATACTGCTGTTTATGTAGATAGACTTGGTCTGATCCAGTTCAGCTTTTCTTATGATCTACATGAATACAGAATTCAGTTTCCCTTTCTTTCTTTCTTCCTTTCTTCCTTCCTTTCTCTTTTTTTCTTTCTTCTTTCCTTCTTTCTTCCTCTTTCTTTCTTTTTCTTTCTTTTTTTCTTTCCTTCTTTCCTTTTATTTTCTTTCTTCTTTCTCTTTCTCTTTCTTTCCTTCCTTCCTTCTCTTCCTTCCTTCCTCCCTTCCTTCCCTCCTTCCTTTTCTTCCTTTTTCTTCCTTTTTCCTTCCTTCCTTCCTTCCTTTTGTTACATGGACGATTTTCTGTTGCCTCAGAATGTATTTTTATAAGGAAAAACGAATAATAATAAGGAAATAAATAATAAATAAGGAAAAGCATTTGTGTTTGAATTGTAAATTTATCATGCATTATTTTTATTCACAGTAACATACTAACACTACTCATTCTTAATCAAGTAAAGCTGTTTAAATTGTTAAGGCCAGAACAAATCTATTATTTCAGCATTTGCAATATGATAACATATTTCATGAGTTAAAGAGCAGTAACAGTCATTTTAATTTGGCAAAAAAAAAAAAATTATAGCAGGATCGTAAGGTTTGTGGGATATGTTCATTCAGTTAGGATCATAACTGCAAAAGATGAACTTCCTTGTCAATATTCAAAATGAGGTAACATTGATATGACAGTATTTTTCATAGTCACTTGTTGCCAGCAGGCCCTGGGAGCTGATCCTAACCCTCTATTCACCCCTGGTGAGGCCGCACCTGGAGTGTTGTGTCCAGTTCTGGGCTCCCCAGTAAAAGAGGGACACAGAGCTACTGGAACGAGTCCAGAGGAGAGCTACTGAGGTGATTACAGGACTGGAGCTCCTGTCATACGAGGCTGGGTTTAGAGAACTGGGCCTGTTTAGCCTGGAAAAGAGAAAGCTAAGGGGAGACCTCATTAATGAGGGGAGGGTGTCGAGAGGATGGAGCCAGTCTCTTTTTATTTGTGTTCAGTGACAGGATGAGAGGCAATAAGCACAAACTGAAGCACAGGAGGTTCCACCTCAATATGAGCGGGCATTTCTTTACTCTGAGGGTGACAGAGCACTGGCACAGGTTGCCCAAAGAGGTTGTGGAGTCTCCTTCTCTGGAAATATTCAAAACCCACCTGGATGCCATCCTGCCCAATGTGCTGTAGGTGATCCTGCTAGGCAGGACACAGTTAAAGCAGCAGGAATTCTTTGTCATTTCAGGAACTTTTTCTTTCTAGTATGAGATACATACATATATATATATAAATGTGTATGCATATATATACACAGGGAGAGGGAGGCAGACAGACAGATATACATATGCAAGCAAATAAATACAACTTTTGCCACAGAACAGAGGACAATCATGAAAGATTGTCAGTTATCATACACAGAATTTATGTGAATCAAAGCTCCATCCCCAAGCCCTCCTCTCCCCCCAAAAAAACAACCAACCAAACAAAAAACCTTGAGGATGATTTTTCTTTTAAAGTTAGCATGACTATCTTTCCTAATGACAATACCTGTACAACTGAATATATTCTAATTTTATAATTGTCGATTTACCTTTTAATTACAGTTGATGCTGAAGCTATTTCAGGAATTATTAACATAGGGAATCTGGGGTGGGAAAGGAAGTACCTCATCAAGTCATGTCCTTAAACTCTATTCATTGGGATATTAATACATGTTCTCTGCAAGCCCGGCAATATTTCAGAATTCTTTTGAAATAGTCTGGCATGAAAGTGTTTGAATTACCAAAAAAACACAGTGACACTCAGTATCTAATTTTAGCAAGATATTTTTGTTTGAAAAAAAAAAAAAAAAAACTTCTGCATAACTCAAGATTTTGGAAATCTTACTAATGCAGAGGGACATATAGGGAAAGGCAGCTTGGCTTGAAATGAAGTAATAGAGAATTCTGCACAGGCTTTCTGAAAGAAAATTGAAAATGACTAGATAGCTTCTATGCAAACTACAGCATCAGTGGGAAAAAGCAAAACTTAATTCACCGCCCTAAGTAAAAAGCAAAAGTAAAACATAAACAATACTCACTTTCAGTAAGGATTTTGAGGAAGTGTTTCTTTCATTGCTCTAATTCTCGTAAGCAATTTTCCATTATTTACCAGTTGGCTGGATCTCTTTTCCATCATCATATTGAAAATGGATGCTATCTGTTTTTATGTTGTGAAGTATTTATGTTATCTTTATTTATTTATTTATTTATTTATTTTCCAGAACAACAGTCCTTTTTCCTCTAGACTTTTTCTCTTAACAAAGTGCTTCATCTCTACTGTTTAACTATTGGTTAACATTTGACAATTCTTATTTCAAGTGTTTCCATTTCTAAATAGTACAGATGGGTACTTTTCTTCATTCTTAAGTTCTTCAGCAACATCCTAAATTTTCCTTTTTTAATTAATATTGATATATCAAGCACAAATACGGGCTTGGTGGAGAATGGTTTGAGAGCAGCTCTGAGGAGAAGGACCTAGGAGGGTTCATGAGAAGCTCAGCATGAGCTGGCAATGTGCACATGCAGCTCGGAAAGCCAACCATACCCTGGGCTGCACCAACAGCAGTGTGGCCAGCAGGGTGAGGGAGGGGATTGTCCCCCTCTGCTCTGCTCTCATGAGACACCACCCGGAGCCCTGCGCTCAACTCTAGGGCCCTCAGCACAAGGACTGGGACCTGATAGAAGGGAGCCAGAGGAGTCCCTGGATGATCAGAGCACCTCTCTTTGTGAAGACAGGCTGAGGGAGTTAGGGTTGCTCAGCCTGGAGAAGAGAGGGCTCCAGGGACACCTTGCAGCAGCCTGCCAGTGCCTAAAGGGGGCTGCAGAAAAGCTGGGGAGGGACTGTATGTCAGGCAGTGCAATGACAGGGCAAGGAGTAATGCCTTTTAACTAAAAATGGGTAGATTTAGATTAAGTATTTGGAAGAAATTCATTACTCTAATGGTGGTGAGGCAAAGGACCGAATTGCCCAAAGATGTTTTGGATGCCCCATCCCTGGAAATGTTCAAAGCCAGGCTGGGTGTACTTTGAGCAACCTGGTCTAGTGGTAGGTGTCCCTGCTCATCACAGAGAGGTTGGAATTAAATAATCTGTAAGGTCCCTTTGTTTCCAATATGAAACAAAAAATAGGATATTTCAGTTTAAAAACTCAATGCTGACCTCTTCCCTCTTCTCCCATAAAATACTGCTTTCTAAACACACATCAAAATCCTACAAAGACCTTGAACCAAACAGCCAATGTGCCCTGCTTTATCTACTTGTTCACAGTACCTCTCAACACTAAGCAGTACAACTCCTTCTACATCAGTAAGAAGCTACAACAACAGCTGCAGGGAAGTGCAGGCTTCAGACACACATCTAATAAGCAACTTACCAATGTTATTTCTCTCCAAATGTATATTTAATGGTGTACAGATAACTCTGTCAACTTGGAGTTCAAATCAGAAAGTTGGTAGGATCTTAGAAGATAATGTTTAACCATTACGGAGTAACAGGAATTAATATTTTAAGTAATGTAAGAAAGAGAAAATGTGTGACAGAAGTAAACTTGAAAGAAATTCTGTGTCTTAACTTCACTTATTAGTGCTTTAATGATAAACTGTTATTATGCAAAAATAGTGGCATTTCAGAACTAAAGGTTGAGATTTGGTTTTGACAGTTTTTAAATCTACTTTTTAAATTTTACCTTTAAAAATGGTTTAACCTGTAGCATCACTAAATTGTAGCCTGAAGTCACTACTGGGTTAGTGCTTAAACTGAAAACTGAAAATGATTATTTTTTCAGGATAGCTAATTAGTACACAGACACTGCTGTGAATGTAGAACTGTGCTGCTTCTGGCTCCCTAGCTAGCTCATTTCCAATTAGGTTAAGTATCTCTTCATGATATTAAATTGTACACAACTCACCCTCAAGTAAGGAAGAATGATCTAGCATACTGACTCAAGTGCTGTCATTTTAACAATATATGTTAAGGAAGAAGGATGTACAGAGAGCCTTTTCTTCATCTTTCTTGAAGGGCAGGAGAAAGAGCTGGCCATACAATTACTTTGCTGTGCCTACAAAGGATAAGAGAAGTTAAAAGAAAAGCTCAGGACATGGTATAAAATACAGATTTGCATCCTTAAGATTACACATCTGGTCTGAATCAACAAGGTTCCAGACATAATGACTGATTTTTTAATTTCGGAATTTTATTTTTTCAACACAGGCAACGTGTAGTCCAGTCTGAGTCTGTATGTAATGCTCTATAGCAGACTATTTGTTGTTGTTGTTTTGTTTTGTTTGCTGATGACAGTTATCCTTGTTTGAAAGCAACTGTGACTTGATCAACAGAAAACAGTTATGTGAAAATGTTGCAATGTCTGGCCACCCTCAGGGTAAAGAAATGCTTCCTGATGCCCAGCCAAGCCCTCTGTGCAGCTCTGTGCCATTCCCATGTGTCCTGCCAGCAGCTCCCAGGGAGCGGGGGCCGGCACCTGCCTCTGCGCTTCCCTCCTCGGGGAGCTGCCGAGAGCAGTGAGGCCTCCTCTGGGCCTCCTCTTCTCCAGGCTGGGCAGCCCCAGTGTCCTCAGCCTCTCCTCACAGCACAGCCATCCAGCCCTTTGGCCGGGCTTTCTACCCTCCTCTGGGTGCTTTCAGGGGCCTTAACACCCATTGTATGTTGGGGAACCCACAGCTGCACACAGTACCCCAGGTGAACCTGCACCAGTGTTTAATATCATGACAGAATCACCTCTTTTGCCTGGCTGGTTATGCTGTGTTTGATGCAACCCATGGTTTGCCTTCTTCGTTGCAAAGGCATACGGCTGACTTGCGCTGAGCCTGCTGTCAAGCAAACCTAGGTCATGTGTTTTTTAAGGGTTCATCTCTTTCATTTGAAAGTCTGACAAAACGTCCAGTACTTCTGTTCCATCATATTTCTTATAACATGAGAATGAAAAGCTAATTTTCATAAATGTATTTAGGAAGATTTACCATGGTTAGCAGAGTACTTTCCAAAGTATTTAAAGCACACATACACACAAAGAAAAGTGTGAGAACATTTTTGGTAAATATAATAGTGAAAATGTAATTTTGATTATTATTTTAACTATACTTTTTCAAAACTTGTTCAAGAAATTATCATAAAAAACTCTTAAATGACAAAAAAAGAAAATACATTTTTCCACATAAGTGCATTCCCCAGATCATAATTTCTATTATATCCTGCAAGAAATACCAAATACAAATGATCAAAAGCTCTTTCTAACCAGCCATTGTTAAATTTAATGTTAGTCTGATCTGCTGATATGTGTGATAGCCACTGCATTTGAAAGCCCAGTCCAACAACAGTATACGGCTTGAGGACACCCTTCTATTTTCAAAAGATATCAGGTGCCAGGTTCCTTTCAGCAAGTGTCCTTCCTCTAACTAACTGTCTTCCTCTCTGGAGGAAGGTTTTCTGTGAAAGGTACATGACAATTTGAGAATGTAATTTCAGTTCATGGTACTTTTTTTTTTTCCCCATTCAGAACCCAGGATTTCTACAATTGTAAAACTGTAGTCTAAATGACTGCTTGATGACAGTGAAAAACACTACATTAGAATATGAGAATTAGGAGTATATGACATAAAAATACTATATTGAAAATACAAAAACAAAAGGTATATAGAAAGAAGGATTTATTGTCGTTGTTATTACCAAAATATTTTTTTTCCTGTGTAAAAATTCTATCTCCTGTAATGTGTTTTTAGGACATTTAAAACTCAAAAAGCTACATGCACAAAACCACTGTGTTAGGATCATCAGCTTTCAGTCATAACTCAAGCAATAGAATGGTCATTAAGAAAGCAACAGTTTAGAAACTTTGTCCATGTCAGAAAAGAGGCTTGAACTAAGTTTTCACCTCTTCTTCTACTGTATGAAAATGGGACAGTGGTATTGTGAATAGATTCCCATTGAAGCTATGCTGCCGTACATAAAGTATTAGTAATCAGGACAAAGTGATTGCTTTAGTCTGATCAGTTTCTGTTCTGGAGGCTTTTTGGTATAATATCCATATATATGTAACACCATATGTACCATAGGAGGGTGTTGAGAGAAGTAAACAAAAACACCTAGCAGTGGGATCCCATATATTTGACAAGGAACCCTGTATGAACAAGGAGACTTGATTTCAAACTTTTTCAAACTAAAATGAAATCAAACCTTCACTGGACAGGTGACATCTGTTCATTTATGTTTGATTATGTAACACTTTTTTAATATACTTTTCTATTCATTTCAAAACAACTTCAAAACCTTTAGCCTGACTATAGCATAACAACACTAAAGAGATCAGACCTGAAGCCATCTTTCAGAGATGATGGATGAAAATATGGAGACTGCAGAGATGTTACAATTTGAGACACTACCGAAACGTAATACATTGTAAACAAATTATAACAGAAAATCTATTTACCAGGCATAAGGCATGGTAGACAAGGAAGAATTTTCTCAAACATTTTCTCATCTCCACCATAGCATTGCAGCATTTTTCTATTTCTCTAGAATATTTTTTATAACTTCTCTATTTCTTTTATTTTAGAAAAAAAAAAACTTCAAGTACATAATTTTCTTGATAACATAATGAACACCGTCCACTTTACAAGACTTCTGTAAATAGCATGACAACTTACAGCTCCATTTAAAATATGAGTACAGGAGTCTTCTTTCTGAATTTTATTTCCAATTTGCAAGAAACAGATTAATTTTTACTAAGGTCAGTCTGAGGACTGAATGAGTAAAGACAGCAACAAGTGTCAGAGTACTGTAGATTGATAAGTAAGGGCAAGCAGGAGTCATCTTATTACTACAAGAAATAAATTATCAACATTACAGGTAATCTAATTCCATTCAACTGCAAATTACCTTAATCAAAGCAGTCTAATACCAGATGCAGAAGAGTTCTTGCTTCCAGAAGTATTCTGTCAAATGTCTAACAAGTTACTTTTGAGATTTTTGAGGTTTTCAAGATACAAGGCAATAGCAGAGCCAGATAAAATATCAGAATTATTATTGTTAATTTATTTTACTCCTGTTTAATTATGATTTTAAAATATATTTATTTCTTCCATTGTAGCAGCTAGAGAATGCATGAGATAGTTTCTACTTATATCAACTTTAATTACCTTGGAGCAATTAATAATCTATAACAATATAGCATGTTTTAGGTGTAATCTCTCAAACGAGTATCATGAATATTCAAATCATGTTAATTTTAATCAGAAAAAAAAGAATGATGACAAACAGCAGTCATTTCTCAACAAGAAAGCCATTATTATTCAACAGATGAATTATATATATTTATATATATACACACATGTCCATATATACATATGCTCTTCAGGAATACATAATTGTATTGTATTCATGTTGTTCAGACTTTGTGACAGCAACAGCAAACACACCTCTTACACAAGACTCCAAATGAAGAGTTATTACATGTTCTTATGCTACTGATCACAAGAAAAAGATCTGAGAAAGAGGGTGATTATTTCACAAGCAGAATTACCTCATTTTACCTGATGCTGAGGCAGGCTGACCACACTTTCCTATCATAAAGAAAAAAGAGGAAGATTAATCAGTTGCATGTTCTAAGTATAATTTTATTTCCTGTTTACCAAAAAAAAAAAACTTCTTTCCCTTTACCACTTAAGCTGTTTTACCACTTTGTTTATTTCTCCTCCACACCACGTACATGTGAATGACGTACATTGAAAAAAGACCGACACACTCAGGTCACATTGCTTTTCCTTGGGCCCAGAAGTGGAGTCCATAGAGCCCTCACTCAGTTTAAACACGAAAGATTCTGAGTCTACTCAAGTTTCCAGGGTATCTAAAAGTTCTGAAGGATGCTTTGAGTCTCCTCATCTTGAAAACTGTAGATCTACAAATTAAAAAATGAGTGTTTCCCTGCAACATCATGAATTAAAGCTGGTAGGCTAGGAGCAGATCAAATTACAGGATCAAATCCAATGCCAAACATGCATGGAACTCTTATACTGAACAGGCAAATAAACAATAATCACATTTTGTATTTATAACTTAGCTTTTCCCAAGAAAAGATAACTTGATGTAGTGCTTACCTTAATTTTAAGGTGGGAGCTGGTGCCTAAGAAAGCACAGCTAGCAATCATCAGTCTCTCGATTTTTGGGAAACTTACAACGTGTTTAAATCCTGCAACTAAAGAGCAATGTAATAGTGAATAAATAAATAAATAAATCTTATACTCATTACCCCTTGTCCTATCAATGGCCACCACTGAGAAGAGTTTGACCACGTTCCCTTTAAATTGTCCCCTCAGATATTTACAGAGGTTGATAAGATCCCCTCTCAATCTCTTCTTCTCAAGGCTAAACAGGCCCAGCTTACTTAGACTTTCCTCATACAACAGATGCTCCAATCCCTTAATTGTCTTTGTGGCTCTATGCTGGACCCTCTTTACAAGTTCTACATCCCTCTTGTACTAGGGAGCCCAGAACCGCATACAGTACTCCAGCTGTGGCCTCACCAGAGCTGAGTAGAGGTGGAGGATCACCTCTGTCAATCTGCTGTCCACAGTCCTCTTAGTGCAAACTAGGACCCCATTGTCCTTCTTGGCCACAATGGCACACAGCTGGCTCATGATTAACTTGTTGTCAACCATTACCCCAGGTCCCTCTCCATAGAGCTGCTCTCTAGCAGGTCAGCCCTCAGCCTGTACTGGTGGCTGGTGTTCCTCCCCAGGTGCAGGACCCTGCACTTATCCTTGTTGAACCTCATGAGGTTCCTCTCTGCCCAACTCTCCTGCCTGTCCACGTCCTTCTGAATGGCCACATAGGCCTCTGGGGCGTCAGCCACTCCACTAAGTGTTGTATCATCTGTGAACTTGCTGAGGGTGCACTCTGTCCCTTCATCCAAGTCATTGATGAATAAGATGAAGAGCACTGGACCCAGTACTGACACCTGTGGGACACCATTAGTCACAGGCCTCCAACTGGACTGCACCGTTAAGCACAGCTCTCTAAGCTCTGCCATCCAAACAGATCTCGATCCACTCCATTGTTCACTCATAACCCCACACTTCTGGAGCTTGCCCAGGAGGATATTATGGGAGACAGCGTTTAAAGTCTAGCTGAAGTCAAAGTAGACAACATCCACAACTCTCCCCCTCATCCAGCCAGCCAGTCATCTCATTGTGGAAGGTTATCAGGTTGGTTAAAGATGACTTCTCTTGATAAATCCATGCTAACTACTCCTGATTGCCTTCTTTTCCTCCACATGTTTAGAGATGGCCTCAAGGATGAGCTTCTCCATCAACTTTCCAAGGATGAAGGTGAGGCTGACTGGCCAGGAGTGATGTTGGCTTTCTTCAAGTCCTCATGCACCTCTCCTGTTCTCCAAGAACTTTTGAAGATGATAAAAAGTGGCTTAGTAGCAATGCCTGTCAGTTCCCTCAGCACCCCTGAATACTTCTTTTCAGGGCCCATAGATCTGTGGGTATTTAGCTTACCTAAATAACTTGTAACCCAATCCTCTTCAACCAGGGGAAAGTCTTCCTCTCTCCAGGTTTTCTCTCTTGCCTCTGGGCTCCGTTCTGAGTGGAGGCTGGCTTTAGCAGTGAAGACTGAAGCAAATGAGGCTTTCAGTAACTCAGCCTTCTCTGTATCCACCATCACCAAGGCACCCACCTCATTTAGCAGTGCACCCACGTTTTCCTTAGTCTTCCTTTTGCTGCTGATGTATTATGATGATGAGAATGTTAAAGGCCACAATGTGTTAAAATGTCTCAAAATGCTTCTTTCTATGTACATTAAGTTGTTAGAGAAGACATATAAGCAGACAAACAGAAGATGGCCAGGCAAAAAATAACAGGCAGCAATGGCTGGGCAAAAAAATAACAGACAGTGATAAAACATTTAGCTGTTTTTCTGGGCTGGTCAGGATTTCCTGTTACACTCACTTAGCATGATAGACCAAAAAGCTTCACTTTCCACATATGCTATTTTTCTCTATTTTCTGACCTGTAAGAGAAACTACAGGCACCATACTTTATATATATATATATATATACATATATATATATATATAAATATTAGATGCAGTTTGGTAACCCAGCGAAGGAAAATAGTGCCTGCCTTTTTTGCCTTTCATGTCCATTGCCTTTTGCAATAACTGGTAGCTTAAGAGGGAACTTATTATTCAGGTACACTTAAGTGCCTAACCTAGATGCACCAGATCCTATTGTTTTTATTGTTTTCCCCTCTTTAATAATTTTGAAATCCTCAAGGACAAGTTATCAGAAACAACCAATTACCCTGGCCAGGTAGAAAACAAAGACAGTTTAAAAATTCCACCTCACAGCAGCATAAACTCAGATGATCAATAAAGTGTCACAATATCTGCACTGTGCTGTGGGCAGGAGAGGCAAGATCTTTTAAGTGACTAAAAAATGCAAAAAAGCTTTGATCACAGCCTGCACTTTTTTAGTTACTAAAATAAATCAGTCTTGAAAAAAATCTGCAGGACACCAGTCTTCATTAATTCTTCTAATTACTTACTAATAAATTACTATATTAGTAATTAATTACTAATAGTCATTATGTTAACATGAAAGATGACCACACTTTACTTGGGAACTTCAAATGTTCTTATACAGTGTTATAAAAACATCATCACAGAGAAGGTCTGATTTTTGTTTGTTTTCTTTTGTTTTCCTTTGCAAAGTTAAATAAACACAAGGTCTACACGTTACCTTTCATCATTACTGACTACCCTCCTCCAGTACTGGGCACAAGGAACAATTATGCAATGTTTTCAGAACTTGATAATTACTTTTTCTTCCTACTAATATGACTAGACTTCAGCAGTATCTCTTCACTTTTGTTATTAGCTATTACCCAATGCATTCTGCTATAAATGTAAAAAAAAAAAAAAAAAAAAAAAAAAAAAAAAGTGGTGGAGGGTGAGGGGAGAGGGATTAGTGTCAACAAAAATAAACATACTTAAAATGATGCTGAAATGAGGTGGTGAACAATGTTTGTACACTGAAATTAAATAATTCAACTGCCTGTTGACACAATACTTTACATTCCTGGTGACTTCAATTAAAATCAGTAAGACTCTCAAAATCAAGATTTTGCCATTTATTTTTTTGGCACAGAATTTCCTCTAGAATCCAGTTGCATGCAGAAGTAATAATCATTTCAAAAGCCTATACTTCATATCTGCATTATTTCAAATGTTAGTGGTTAACATACTCATAAATATTTATTCTCCTAATCTAGTATAGTTTTTGTTTATAATTTAGAGTTAATTACAGCATGTTAGATTCAGTGTTGCTCCTAATTGAGTTTACCACTGCTTATTCAATAATTTATTGATATTTAACAAATACAAGTAGTGTCTTAATATATCTAATTTGAAACCCTCTTTGATTATAGACAGAGCTATAGCAATATACAGCAAAGCAATAGCCTCTGTTCTCTTTTTAACGATGCCTTAGTCTTGTAATTTTATTTCATTTCATTTATAAGTAATTACGATGAGTACTTGTGCTAGTTCTAGTGGAAGATCTTAACATAGGGATGGCTAACAGATTTACAAAAATGAAGCAGTGATATTTTTCAGGCAGTAGATGCTTTTTTAAATACCTGTTTTACTAGAAATGTTAGCTCTTCCTTCTTCCTTTCTCATCACTCTCCCTATGTGCTGCAATTTTTTTTTTTTTTTTTATAGTTCTGATTCTTTTTCTGCAGAAAAGTGTTAAACATTGCTTCGGAAAATCTTACAGACTTTCCTAAAAGCAGTCAGGGAGCATTTACAATAAACAGAAAACAAATTAGTTTCATTAATTACTTTTACAATGTATTTTACTGTCTTTGTCAACTTATTCAGCTAGTGTACTTTTGATGAGGGTAGCAATTATTTGTCAGAATAAATAAGCAAAACTTCCTCAAAATACTTTTTTAACATTCATTATGTCAATATGCAAGACATTGCCAGAATGGATAACTTAAATAACTTTTCCACAGAAAAGACATTGTTGCTAGATCGAAATACTGTTCTGTAGTCAGAACAAATATTTTTGGAGTCAGGAAGCAGCATGGACCATCTATGGCTCCAGAAGCACCCTTGGGAATACCCAACAACAGAGCACAAGCAGGTCAACGAGGTCTCCACGAAGACTATAACAAGTGATTAGTGGTGGAAATCTGTTGTTTCAACTGAATCCATGACTTCATCATCAAGACTCAGCTCATTCAGGCTGGAAGGAACCTCAGGAAGACTCTTGTCCAACTTCCTGATCAGAGCAAGGCCAAGTCTGAGACCAGACCACGTTGTGTCAGGTGTTCTCCAGTTTGATTCTGGAAACCTCTGAGCATGAATGTGACCCTACATCTCTGGACAACCTGTTCCAATGTTTCCCTGCCCTTTTGGTTAAAAGACATTTTCCCTAAAACAATTGAGTGCCATAAACTTTTAAACCCAAAAGTAAAATAAAACAGTAAAATAGAAATATACTGAAAATATATTCTCAATCATTTCTAATTATTACTACTCTTACAAAAACAAAGCATTCAAAGAAATTGAAGTCTTTAAAGCAAGAACAATGAACTCGAACCTTAAAGTAACTTAACAAAATTTTAAAATAAGAAAATGCTCTAAGACTTTTAACCTGTTGTGACTGCCATTTTTTTGGCTTTTCTAATTAAAACTTTATATGCCCTACTTGTAATTGGAGAGCCACAGAGCTTGTTGATAACATAGTCTTTAAAGACCTAATTTATTTTCACGAAGACTACTAAGAGGACGGGGAAAAAGTAATTAAGTATTATCTCCTTTTTTTCCTCTAATAACCATAAACTTATTAAATGACTAATAGTCAAAGTGCACAGATGACACATCCATTTTAGTACCAATTAATTCTGAACACTTGAAGAGAAAATGTTAGAGTTAACAAAAATACAAAATTATTTACAAAACTACGATAGTTCACTGATACCTTGGCATCACCATGTACATGCACAGTGACTTTCAAATAGGCTAAAATTTCAGGTTCTTTTGACTTTTATGAATAAGGTATACTGTTCTTTACAAGAAACTAACAAGAACTTAAATCACAGTTTTATACAGGAGTAAGAAGATCCCACTTCCAAACAATAAGTTGTGATTTTAGCAAATTATCCTTAAGTGTTAAACATGAAATTATTTAGTTTGTAGTTTTTAAAGGTCAGTTGATCAAGGATTGTGCTGTTGGTTTTACATTTAAAAATGTATATTTATATATGTTAAAGAATATGGCTAAACAATCTAAATTCTGTGAGGAAATGTTCTTTATTGAACATAGACATACAAAAAGGAAACACATCACGTAAATGTGTAACAAGGTCTATATAAATGTCTTACAAGGTTTTAAACTGCATATGATCTAGGTAATGTAATGTCAGTAGTTCTTAAAAACACAATACTCATGGAAACCTACTTAGTTGTATGTATATTTATACTTTTGCAATCCAATAACAATTTAAACTGTGAAAAGCATTTATGGTGTGTTGTTTGTTTCTTTTTGTTTTTATGTTGATTTTTTTGGTGTGTTTGCAATCACCACCTCCCCCAAATACACACGCACACACACACAACCTTGGAAGAAAAAAGAATAGCACTACAGACCACCAGTCCCATTAGCTTAGCTTTAACCCTCATTCATTAGTCAAGCCCAACATTTACAAGTCAGAAGTTTCTTTCCATAATGCTGGTAACGTGTGGTAAGCAAGTGAGATATTCAGTAAAATACAACATTTCTGAGAAGAAAAAAAAAAGGGGGGGGGGGGGCTTCTTAAAAGACTGAATAAAGGAAGATGTGGTTATGCTTTCCCCAAAACATACAAGTCATAAAGTATTACTCTCAGGAGAATTTGAGAAGTATTTAGCCTTCTGGAGAAACTATATATTTAAGACAAACCTTTTTATTGAAAGTTCACCACCACTGTCTTTTGGGATTACCAATAAAAAGTAACCAATTCTAAAGAAACTTACAATTTTAATTTAAAGACTGTGTGGTTTCCCAAAATGCATTCAAATTTTATGAAAAATGGGCCTTCTAACTGTGCATGTTTGGCACTACTTCCAAAACCAGTCTTCTAGCCCATCTTTTAATGTTAGTGAATGGCTTTGGAGCTGTTTGTCTATGGAGAGTGGGTAGAGGCAAATGTTCACTGAAAGTTGTCATGTTGCACTAGTTCCCCTGACATGCACTATTGAACTCCTTATGGAAAGTTCAATCTTTCACAGACAGAGCACATGAAATGTTATCTTTTTTGGAGTTGCTATTGACTGCTTTGCTAAAGGGAGAAGAGTATGTTTTGTTACAAGCATACAAAGGCTGCTTCAGCAGCCCTTTGATGACTTCACTCTTCGCTGCAATCAAAGGATCAAATAAGCTCTATAACCCCCAACACACCCCCAGCATCATGTGACAGGAGTGAGTGTTATCTATATATATCCTTATCTATAGTTTTGAAATGTCGGCAACACTGTCAAGTCATGCCATGATTTTTTCATTTATGGATCAAAATCCACCCCTTTAACTATGGTGTAACTTGAATGACAAGTCGATTAACTGCATTAATGAATGTAGATTTCATAAGAGTTTCTCATGGAATCTGCCTGACATTATTTTTAATGTCATGCTTACCACTTCTATGAGATAAAGAAAATATATTTAATACCAAAGAATCCTTTGGGAAGAAAAATTCTGTTAATAAGAAATGATTCTTTAAATACATTATTTAAAGTATTTCCTCCTTGACACAGTTTGGTAAAAGTATCTGTACATCTGTTTCATAAATAAACGTACTATTTACCAAAACTACCAAAAGCATTTGGGGGGCAGGGGGAGTTCCTTTTTTTAGAAAGGAAAGCAAGTAATCTCAGGTGCAAGCCTCCTGTTTAAAACCATTAAAGATTAATAAGTTATTTTTCTTTCCAAATTATCTTATTTTGAATGCCTGTGTATTTCTTTCCTACTTCATCACACCTTGGAGAAGAACAATACTTATAAATAAAAGTTAAAATTATGAAACAAAATTATTCAGGAACGCAACAGAGACAGAAAAACTTCAAAGACATGTAAACATAAAAATGGTTCTGTTCAGTTGGAAAGAATCCTCTTTGGGCTGTTTATTTCCTACATTAGCTTTATAACAGTACTGACTAAATTATACCCTAAAGCTATCTCAGATATTATCAGGAAAGTAATTAATGATGGTTATCAGACAAAGATTTCTTAATTACTATGATATTGATTATCCCAAAAAATTTACTTGGAAAAAAAAAGAAAAAGAAAAAAAGAAAAGACTTGCCTACTGTTTAGGGTAAAATACACATATTGTTTTTTTCCTCAGGTCTGAAAAAAAAAAAAAAAAAAAAGTAATTTATGACTGACAGACATGTTCATCCTTTTCATTGAAACATAATGCATGCAACAAAAATAGACTAGTTGCTCCTTTTTGGTAAACTATGTAATAACCAACCGTTCAGTTTAGAGAACCTTGAGACCACTTGTTACACACAAAGATCACCCAGTGATCAACTTGATAGACATTTCAGATAACATACATAGTTTAGTTCTGAACTTCCTGGCATTAGATACTCAAAATTAACTACATCAGCAGCACCCTTACATAGGCTACATCCCCTAACTCCTTAGCACGTTATAGACATCGTAGGTCTGAAAGAAATCTCCTGTGCTTCAGAGGAAAAATAAAATAAAATAAAAAAGCATATGCTAACATACTCCTAACAGAAGAACTATTCTATTTCACTCTTTTGTGCTCTTTGCAGCACAAAAAATAAAAAATAAAAAAATGCATTTGTACCATAAGTATTGCAATGTCAGCACAAATAATAAGTTAATAATTTCTTCCTGTCCATAAAGTTCCATATAACATCTTATTTGCCATAGCATCACATTATTGATTCACTGCACTTAATTTTTACTGATCCACATGAACTCTGGTATGATTATGGCCTTCACACATTTTCTGCTTTTTAATGCATTCGTTTGAATAATGACTTCTGCTCCCAGCGATGCTTTTGGTCTGCTATGGAGTCTGCATAGGTTCATCACACTTCTGGACAACATGATCCCTGACACTCGAAACAGAACAATGTTTCTCAGCAAATAATTATATGATGATGATAATAATAGTAATAATAATAGTAATAATAATAATAAATATAGCATATATACTTAAAATGCAGGATTATCTGTCTTGAGAATTGAGCCAGTAAATACATAAATAAATAAATAAATGAACCAAACACACATACACACACTGGGACTGACATGTCCGTTTTTTTTATATTATGAAATTGTTTCAGTGCATAGGAAAGAACACTCTTGCATGCAAAGGTAATGTAAATGCTGTGTCTACTTCTAGACCATATAGCCTGAGTCGGACTATAAAGAGCTATTTTCTTTATATGTGGATATAAAATGTAGTTTTAGTTACAAAAAGAAAAGAAGAGACTTAAAATTTTGAGGAACACTTCTGTAAGATTTTTAAGATATTTACATGCTCCAGAAATCAGTCTCAAGTGGAGTTCATTTGATTTTAAAGTAGCCTCTATTTTTATGAATATATCAGAGTTCTTTGCACAAAATCTTTTAGCTGCCTTTCAAATCCATATAAGTTTGTCTAAGGAGGATTGTGAATGTATGTCATGTTGACATAAAATATAAAATGTCCTTGAAGCTTAATAATAAAATAATCTTTAAGAAAGATTTAAAAAAAAGATTAGAATCATTATAACTATTGGTTTTAGGTTTTAAAACAGCAATTAACTGTCCTACGCTATATAAACTATGTAATCAGATTTTCAAGTTGTGAAGAAATTGCACTGTAGCATATTTCTGTTGAATAGACTTGTATATAGAATTGTTTTTTAAATATGTTGTAAAATCATAAACAAAAATAAACATGTTTATTCACAAGCTTAAACTGTGCAACCTCAATTCACAGAATGTCCTGAAATCTAGTATGATAGAAAACTTGCATATAGAAGATTTTGTACAATACGCTCCTGATGTTTTAGTGGATATTCTAATCTCTGCAGCTAATTCTACATTTCAATACATAAAATCTACTTAAAAGTCATTACAGTGAAATGCACCATTACAATACAGAACACCAGCTCCTACTCTGCCGTGTAGGGGACCTTCTGGATGGCTGAAAGTGACACCATGTTCTGCTATCAGAGAACAGCATTTCTTGGCTATGTGCGCAAAGGACTTCTACATTTCAGCACACAGCAGTGACAAATAGACATGGCACGTTACAATATTACAATACCAGCTTCAGAACCATACTGATTACATGTTTCACACATAAAAAAAAAAAAAAAAAAAAAAAAAAAGGAAAAACAGGCCCTAGATGATGCCCCCAGAGATCCACAGTATGTCTCTGATGTGTACCACTACTATGAATTTTCACATGCAAATAGTGTAATGACATGAAAATGTGGAACCTGTCTGATGCTCTTGGTGTGTTTAAACGTAATGTACTCCACTAGTCATTTAAGCAAATCTGAACATTTGAATTAACGCAAGTTGCTTTAGGCTTGAGTGCCAATGTGTTAGTGGTGAAGAGGCAACAAGGGTGGCTTCTGTAAAAGACCAGAAGCTGCCTCACATTGGTGTCTAGCTGCCTCCAAAAGGAACTCACTGCTGGACAAACCTGAGCCAATGAACAACAAAGAGTGCTGCTTCTGAGAGAGCACTTAGAAGAAAGGGCAGAAAATATTGCACAGCAACCGTAAGAGAAGGAAATGAAAAATGAGAGGGAAACATACCTGCAGTCCCCAGGTGAGTGCAGCAGGAGGGCAGGAGGTGCTCCAGGCACACAGCAGCAGCTCCCCTGCGGCCTGTGGAGAGGCCCCTGGTGGAGCAGGCTGTCCCCCTGCAGCCCATGGGTCCCACACGGAGCAGATCTCCACGCTGCAGCCTGTGGAGGAGCCCCCGGTGGAGCGGGTGGATGTGGCCTGGAGGAGGCTGCGGCCCATGGAGAGCCCCCGCAGGAGCAGGCCCCGGGCCGGAGCTGCAGCCTGTGGAGAGGAGCCCACACAGGAGCAGGAGCCTGGGGGGAGCTGCCACCCGTGAGGGACCCGTGCTGGAGCAGTGTGCTCCTGGGGGATGGATGGACCCCGTGGTACGGAGCCATGTGGGAGCAGTTCCTGAAGAGCTGCTGCCTGTGGGAAGCCAGAGAGTTTCCCACACTACACAAACATACTTTATTTGAATGAGTAATCCATTTGGAGGATGATGTTGAAGTAAAATCTCAGCTATTTTAATTAAACTACTGTAAGGGTGGGACTACTATATATGTAACCTGAAGGAAGATGAGAGTTATTATAAAACTCAAGTGTTCCAGAAATATAAGGATCAGACAAAATTTTAAAACTCTCCTGCAACTGTTTGACTATTTTACATGCAAGGTACTATATCATCTACTAATTAGTTGTATAGCTATTAATAGTTAAAGTAAGTCATTGATATGATTTATTTACACCTGGTCACAGAATAGTGACAGAAATGGGAAGGTAGGTTTCAAATGAGTTTAATGCCACTAACACCAGACTACATTATTTTTTCCCATATGTCAATTTCCAACCTTCCACCTGCAAATTAGGGAGAATATTTGCTTTACTGATAAATTTATAATGCCAAATTACAGGTCTATAAAAGGTCTGTATCATCATCGTTAGTTTTAAGTCTCAGCTGCACATGACCATTACAATTTCAAAGAATAGCAATTGAAATAATACTGCCTTTAGCCTTACATTTTTTAAAAAATGTTGAGGTTAAATTCTTTTACATAGCTGTATAGAAAACACAGGAAAACAGTAGTAGAAGCCTCAATAGTTTAGTATGTTTATTAAGTTTATATTTTTAAAATATAATCAGATGTTAATCATTAGGTGCAAAGGACCACTGAATACCCCAGATTAAATTAACTGCATGACAAATATGAGCCAAGTTAAGTTTTAATCTTCCTCTGTTTAGCCTACATGTCTTGACTTCCTTAAAACAAGCCATGGAGGACCAGAAAAATGTAGAACTGGCATTAGTAGACCACAGATCCCTTGACTGCTACTGCTGCTGTCCAAAACCACAGAGTCATCTTTTTTTGAGCACAGGCTGCCACTGTCATCACCTGCCAGCATGTGCATGACATCTGTAAGATGAGGTGAGTTGCTGATTTATATTTTCTTGAAGGCAATCCACACACTTTTGTCTCTAATGACATCTGAGCTAAATAAGAGACTTTGGGTAAGTAGCACAGACAGAGAATTTTTCTTGGATGTTGGCAACTAGTTTCATTTTTTAACCAGCATTAGATTTGACTATGGATACACCACTGAACAGCACCACTGTAATTTCTTTTAAAAGCTACAACTTCTACTTGTGGGCTTTGTGCGACCTGGTCTAGTGGTAGGTGTCTCTGCCCATTGGAAAGGGAAGGGTTTAAATTAGGCTTTAAAAATAAAGTTTCAACGTTAAGGTCCTTTCCAATCCAAACCATTCTTTGATTCTCTATATATGTATATTAAATAAATAAATAAATAAATAAAATCTCCACCATCACAATACTTATATGAGAAGGATATACTCATTCCTGAAGTTCATTAGGTCTATGGAAACTGCAGATAAATATTGCATATCCTCAGCACAGTTTCTGTAATATTTTAAAGACTTTGCAGTGACAGTATTCCACAAGGGGTGACTAGTTAGCATTGTTCTTAAACACAAGATTTTTGAAGACTATTTGAAAAGACTCATAAAATAAATCCATGGGAAGTGCCACTGCTGCAGTTACACATGTGATTTGCCATCAAGAGAGAATTCACCTTAATCTATTTAAAAAAAAAAATAAATAAAAAAAAATAAATTCCCAAATATAAACCCTGGTAGAATTCTTGTCAGTAGATCTGAGTATACTCAAATCTAAGCATATTCAATACAGTATGCTAAAATCAAATATGAGTAAACCCAATGAGCAAATGCTATACATAATATACAAATAGATTTGAGTATACTCTGTTTTTGTCAGTAGATTTTGTTATCCACAAAAGACCATTCTTTTCATTGTCACTGAAAAAAACTACAATTCATTTTACACAATTCATCCTAATGGGTAAAAATTACAGAAATTATTCTCATCTTGTTTTGCCTCGTGCTAATTTTGTACAAAACAGCAAGTCATAACAATTTTCTGATTGGTCAGTGGTTGCTAAAGTCATTTAAATTATCTGATTTTTTTCTATACTTAGACTTTGGATAAAATGTTCCCTTGCAAATCTGTGTGGCAATAATAGGCTATATCTAAATGTCCTGCTGTAGTTAGGCTTGAAAAGGTTTCAAATAAGTACAATAGTGAGAATTAATAGCTGTTTCTTAACAAAGAGAAAAATACTTGTGTTTTTATGCAATCATCCTTTTGCCTATTTTCATCTTCATAAAATACAAAGTCTTCATAGATACATAAAATTGTCCTGTACCATGCATTTCTTTTGTGAAAATGGAGCTTCTCCTTTCTTTTCTTTTCCAAGGAGAATTCTAGGCAGTTGAATTTACTTTGATTCTTTCAGTTCATCACTCCTAACTGACAGAAACTTCTTGAAGTACATTCACCTGAAATGGTGCATCTCAATGGCTGCAGCCCCAGGCATTAACTAACTGCACAGTAAGTGTTATGTAGCTAAGCGGCCACAATGGTATACTCACTCTAAGCCATATCCAGTTGTATTTAGAGCACAGAACTGCTTCAACAGCTTTGCTGTGAAGGCCAAACAGTTTCTCCAATGTTGATACATGAAACACTAAAAGAGATACTGCTGTTTGCTCTCTAAGAGAATTATTTTAATGCAAAGAAGTTAAATCAAACAAAAACCTACATGGTGCTGCTACCAACTTCCCAGGGTGGAGAAGCAGGGTTCCTCTATGTTTACTGATATGCCATACCCTGTGTTGTGTGTGCAGATACAGATTCAGGTTTATTCTGAAATTATCTATTAACGCATTTAGGAATCTCATCTTTCAAGTGTTAAGAGTTGCTCAGCCAGGGCAGAGTCCTCATTATAACTTACCAATTTTACTGTATTAATTGAATCCCATTAATGACATCCTATGAGCTGTAAATACTATTCCCCAACAACCCCAAATTGTCCAGTTTAAAATCCATTAAATTAAATTATGTTATAAAAAGGTTAATTAATCATGCACATCCAGCAGCAGAAAATCAGATATAGAAACATACATCGATCTTCAAGGCACCTGCTACAGCTTGAAATCATAATAGAAATAACCATAGGTATGTTTCATAAGCAGTAGTGATATAACAAACAGGAGCAAACTGTGGCCTTGGTATTTATTAGCTCACCTACAGAAAACATTTCAAAAATTACAGTAGGAGCTTATAAACTATTTTAAAAACAGCTATCCATTCCTTTTTATATATATATATGGATACACTTTGGAATATCATCCATTAACTAATGAAACTCAAATGATAAGTCATCAGAAAATAGTTTCTCTTGGTATCTCAATGCAGTAAAGCTGACACTATTAAAATTAAAATACCAAAATGATTCTATAATACCACAGAATCACAGAACGGCTTGGGTTGGAAGGGACCTTAAAGATCACCTAGTTACAACCTCCCTGCCATGGGCAGGGATTCCACCTACTCCATCTACCAGATCAGGAGAACAAACTGGGCGAAGAACTCATGGAGAGTAGGCCTGTAGAGGACTTAGGGATCCTGGTGGACAGAAGGCTCAACACAAGCCAGCAGTTCGTGCTGCGGCCTAGAAGGCCAACTGCATCCTGGGCGGCATCAACATCAACATAAGACTGGGCAGCAGGTCAAGGGAGGTGATTGTGCCCCTCTGCTCTGCCCTTGTGAGGCCCCACCTGGAGTGCTGCATCCAGGTCTGGAGCAACCACCACAAGAAGGATGTGGACCTGTTAGAGCACATCCAAAGGAGGGCCCCAATGATCAGAGGCCTGGAGAACCTCTCCTATTATGAAAGGCTGAGAGGGTTGGAATGTTCAGTCTGTAGAAGAGGAAGGCTCTAGGAAGACCTCATTGAGATATTTCAGTACTTTAAAAGGCTTATAAAAAGATGGAGAAGGACTCTTTACTTGGTAGAATAATGATAGGACAAGGGAGAATGTGCTTAAACTAAAGGAAGAGAGATCTACACTAGCCATTAGAAGGAAATTCTTCACTCTAAGGGTAGTGAGGCACTGGAACAGGTTGCCCAGAGAAGATGTGGATGCCCCATACCCAGAGGTGTTCAGGGTCAGGCTAGGTGGGGCCTTGGCCAACCTGATCTTGTGGGTGGCAAGCCTGTCTGTGGCAGGAGGGGTTGGAGTCAGATGATCTTTAAGGTCCCTTCCATCTGAAACCATACTATGATTCTATGATCAGGTTGCCCCAGGCCTCATCCAACCTGGTCTTGAACACCTCCAATAATGGGGCATCCGCAGCTCCTCTGGCAAACCTGTTCCAGTGTCTCACCACTCTCAGAGTAAAGAGTTTATTCCTAATGCCTAATCTAAATCTACCCTTTTTTAGTTTAAAACATTACTCCATGTCCTATCACTACAGTCCCTGACAAAGAGTCCCTTCACAGCTTTCCTGTAGACTCCTTTCGGGACTGGAAGGCCGTTATAAGGTCTCCCCGGAACCTTCTCTTCTCCAGGCTGAATAAAGCCAACTCCCTCAGCCTTTCTTCACAGAAGAGATCCTCCAGCCCCTTGATCATCTCTGTGACCCTCCCCTGGACTCGCTCTAACAGGTCCCTGTCATTCTTGTGCTGGTGGCCCCAGAGCTGAGTGCAGGGCTCCAGGTGGGGTCTCATGAGAACAGAGGAGAGGGGGATAACTCCCTCCTTCACCCTGCTGCTTTTGATGCAGCCCAAGACACAGCTAGCTTTCTGGGCTGGAAGTGCAAATTGCCAGCTCATGTTGAGCTTCTTGTCAACCAATACCCCCAGGTCCTTCTCTCCAGGGCTGCTCTCAATCCATTCTCCACTTAGCTTGTCGTTGTTCCTGAGATTGTCCTAGACCATGATGTGCTTACCCTTGTTCAACTTCATGAAGTTCGCAAAGGCCCACCTCTAAAGTTTGTGCAGGTCCCTCTGGATGTTATCGCTTCCCTGCAGCATGTTGACTGCACTACACAGTTTGGTGTTATCAGCAGGCTTGCTGACAGTGCACTTGATCCCACTGTCCTTGTCACCGACAAATATGTTAAATAGCACTAGTAACATACCCACCCATGACGAACTCCACACATTACTGATCTCCACCTGGACATCAAACAGCTGACCAAAACTCTTTTAAGGTGACCATCCAGCCTGTTTCTTATCCAGTACTTGATCCATCCATGAAATTCATGTCTCCCCAATATAGAGACAAGGATATCATGTATATGTATCCATATGTATATAATAATTATGTTACTTAAAACTACAGATGTTGGAGTAAAATATCAGTCACACACTCTGAATTCCTTGTATTTGTATACCCTGCTTAGGCAAGTGAAAGGAACTATATGCTTCAGAAACCAGTATGGTCTCTTAGAGTACTTCCAGTGTTATAGTAAAATGCAATATGCACTTGAAAGCACAAATGGAATAAACACAACAGCTCTATCAAAATACCTCCTATTGAGGCATGTACTTGAGAATTCAATAGAGTCCTTCCAAACAGAGGAAGATATACAGATAGGACTGCTCTCCATTTTCACTTTTTGGTTTTTACTTAATTCTCGGAACCTTGTATTATAGCTTTCTATTCTTAACATTTTACTCTTGTAAGGGTAGGGTTTTAATTTCCATCCATTACAAGGAATTGTATCACCAAAGAAATCTTAATCACAACTCTGTCCTCTATCTGCCTAGAAATAATAAATTTTTTAATGATTTGGCACTTTTGAAATTGGTTGAGTCAGTATGCAACTATCTCATATGGACTTTAATGGAGTTTCAGAATAGGATTAATGATGTGAGATGTATCACCTATACTGATACTAGCAGGTATCTGTAGGAAAATTAAGATAGGATCATGAGTACTACACTGAACTCAACCAACTTCAGTTCACAGAGAGCTTTAAGACTCATTTTTAATGCTTCATCTGTCTCTTCTAGACAGATCTGAAGATGACTGGAAAAGTCAAAGTGTTACAGAAACCAGACCTTCAAAGTACAGATGGATAAACTGTTCACATAAATGAACTTTTAATGTGTGGAGGAGTGTGACATTATCTGAAGTCCAAATTAATCTTATAAAGCTTCCTCAGAAAAGATAAACCTTCTGGAAAAGAAGGTTTGCAATCAGGGAAGTCTGAAAGTGTTTAGAAATAGCACAAGCCTATGAAGCCTAGGTTTTAACTAGTTTAACTAATACTGAATGGGAAAGAAACATAAATCCATGCTATCGGTAACAATATAATAACCAAAATACGAAAAGAAAGCAAAAGAATGCACACAAACAGTCCAGGTTGCATAGAGATCAGAAATAAAAATACAAAAACTGTATCTAAAACAGAATTTAAGGAGAAAGTCTATTGCTCCAGTAGTATTGCTAACCCAGCCCTAGACCAAGTGAACATTTACACGGACCTACCTGCTCCACGCTAAAGAAATAAACAAGGAGACTTCCTTAAGCTACCAATCTGGAGCAAGTGGAGCTCCCAGGGC
>CM021763.1:78829262-78851128 GCA_011075105.1 Heteronetta atricapilla | reverse complement strand
TATCTCAACCCACAGACTTCACTTTCCCATTTCTCTCCCCCATCCCAGAGAGGGAGGGTGGAGGGTGAGTGAACGGCTGTGTGGTGTTTAGCTGCCGGCTGGGTTAAACCACAACAGCTTTACAAGTAGGCAAAACTGTTTTCTTATTTGAGGTACTTTGATGTTATTGTAAAACTATTTCTATCTTTGACAGACTGTTCATGTTGGAAACCATTGTATATGGATAGCATAGATCCTAACAGGTAAATTTATATTGTTTTTTGCCTTTTTTTTTTTTTTTCAGAAACATGTATGTGAAATTGTTGTGTAATATTCAGATTCCAGAAGTTCCTCAGATGCTAACGTATCTCTGATTTCAAAACTTTTGAGTGCTCCTGTATCACTTATGAAATCACACTTATACTGCTTCATTTGGATGGTTATTTTTTTTTAATCCTAGTCTTTTTCATATTTCTCATTTGCTTCATATTCACCTAAGCAGGCTTCTTATGAATTTATCTTAGATGATTCTCAGGAACATTTGTGTTTCCATATAGCTCCAGACTAAAGGTAATTTACCAGAGGTAAACAGAAAAGAAATGTAATAGACTGTTCCTAATTATTACAAACAAACACAGTGTGTAAAAGTAATACAAAATAAACGGAAATGATGAAAGAGAACTCTCAGAATTTATTTACACCTTCTTCTACTTTTCTCAACAAAGCTAATCTTCCATTTGGAAAGGCTTATGTGTGGGCAAACATGTATGCAATCATTTTGCTATTAGCCTTTTCATTATTTCATCAGTTGTCCCATTGCAATACCATGAACACTGTTAGCTTTGTCTTCTCTTCACTTTTCAAAGATGATGTATGGGGTAGAAAGCGAACAATATAGCAGCTTTATAATGTTCTACAGATCCTAAAAAATGTAGGACGTGTTTTATTTAAGGTAAGAAATACTTAGCAGCTGAAGTGACTCGTTCAGCCCAGAGCAGAGCAGGCTGAGGGGAGGCCTCATGGCGGCCTGCAGCTCCCTCACGAGGGGAGCGGAGGGGCAGGCGCTGAGCTCTGCTCTCTGGGGACAGCGACAGGACCCGAGGGAACGGCATGGAGCTGGGACAGGGGAGGGTCAGGCTGGGGGTTAGGAAAAGCTTTTTCATTGAGAGGCACTCAGACAGGTTCCCCAGACATATGGTCACAGCACTGACCTTGCTGGAGTTCAAGAAATGTTTGGACAAGGCTCTCAGATACACAGTCTGGTTTTTGGATGGTCCTGTATGGAGCCAGGAGTTAGATTTGAAGATCCATGTGGGTCCCTTCCAACTCAGGATATTCTATGATTCTCTGACACTTGCAAAATTAGGTATCGCAGGCCCAAAGTACAGTTTTCTGATTGTGGAAACATGCTTTATGATTTAAAATCTGGTTTGTATAGTCATACAGGTAGAAAATGTGTTCTCTTAATGTGTTTTAAGATTAAAGATGTCTGGAGAAACTGGCATATCCTACAGGAGAAGCAAAGGTAGTAAAGAAAAAGTAGTCCCAGAACTTCAGTAGCATCTTCAAAAGATGTGTTGACAAGCCTTCTGAAACCATAAAATCCATAATGAGATGACAAGAAGGACAAAAATATCACTCCAGAGATATCACTCATGTCCACTAAAGAGGACAAAATATCACTCCATCAATCAAATCAGTGACCTCATGTTCAGAATCGAATTCCAATCTCCACAATGCTGCATACCTCTAAAAATGGATTTAAAAAAAAAAAAAAAAAAAAGTTAGGATTTCTTCAAATTCATGCATAAGTTTAATGAAAATAAAAAAGGTGTTTGTATATAGAACACTCAAGTGATTCAATTATGAAAAATGTGGAATACCTTTGGAGCAAATACAGAAAATACTTGTCACAAATTATCAAGTTTCTTCACATTATTAAAATACATGATGATTCATCCATGTCTAGCATGAAAATACTTAATTTTGATCAGTTTTATTTATAAAACACAACAATAAGCAGGGAGAAGAGATACATTTCATAATTACAGTTTTTAAATAAAACTTGAGGTTTGTTTTACTGACATGACAGAATGACTACCTATTCTAGAGAACAGACTACCTAGTCATATATACTGGTATTTTCTCCTTTGAAATGAAGAATGTTACCAGGCCTTATCAACCTGAAATAGAATTAAATGAAAAGGCTATAGTTTTTCATGAGAAAGTTTTAGCTTTTTTATTTTGAGCTTTTCTATTCAATTAGTCCAGAGTTGGAGGAATCCAACAACAGGTGGCTTCATCTTTCATATGATCTATAATGTATCTTAATTACGTCTGAAAACATTTTTATTTTTATTTAATAGTCATGATGAATTCTTCAGGTGTATAAAAAATGGTAGCAACAGAGAATAAGTATCTGCTTTTAGGTATCAACCAAGCAGAGCAAATGCAACTTGTCCTATCCTGTAAACATGACTCTAAGCATATATGTACAGAAAGCAACAATACCTCAAGGGTTATATTGTGTTATCTTAAAAGTATGGGAGGACAGGCTTGTATCTGCTCTTGAAGTGAGGAGTCTTCACTACCATAATAAAACATGCTAGACTTCAATGCAGGGAGTTGCCCTGGGGAGAAGTATGAGTCTGTTCAAACACTTATACAACAGATGTTGTAATCCTGAGTAAGAAAGGCTCAGCTCAAGGTGACTGGTACACAAGTCCAATTCTTTTTGTGGTTTAAAAAAATGCACTTTTCATGTGACACTTCATGGTAATTCCTTTGATAAATATTTTAATTCTAATCAATGTAAGTACAAATGAGTATTACAGAACAGCCTCATTAATAACAAAATTGTTGTACATTATTGTTATACGTTAATTTCCCAGTACCTACCTACCTCGGTTTCCATTGTGTAGTGCTGATCCTTCTAGGGCTCCTCCAGGTTTGACAGTTTCAGTCTTTCTCAAGAAGACCAGGTGGGGAAATCATAGTGAATTACCATCCTACATTGCATTTCAACAAGAAGAGTATGAAAACTGCATGTGCATGATTAGATATTTGCGTGCATGTATTTCTTCTCTTTTCAGTCTCCCTGGTGTTGTTTTACTTTTCTTGAGACAGTCTGACTTCTTTTAATTTGTTTCCAGATGGAGTTTGAACGTGGCTTCAATCTCAGTTATTATAAAGACCTTTATGTTATGCAGTTCATCTCACCAAGGTTCATCTCGTGGTATTCAGAGCCTAAGCTAAAATGAGTTAGATGATAAATAATTTTCTTGCAACAAATTGACATGACAAGCTAAAGCAACTCAGGTGAAGCAGGTCTTAAGACTTTTCACTGTATTCTATAATAATATAAAATCTTAGTGCAAATAATTTGTTTTACTCTTTGAACGACAGTCTCCAATGTTTCCATTGATTACATGACGGAAATATATTGATTCTTTAAAAGATCTCATTTCATCAGGTATTCTGCAGTAAACTTGTGCAATTATGATACTGCGACACTCTATATTAATAAGCATTAATTTATTCAAAGATCTTCAGAATACTATGGGACAGAACAGAATGTTCTGCTGAGATGTTCCCTTTCCTGCTGTTCACCTTTGGAAATGGAATTGAGTAGCTCTTGAGTTTTCCTTTTGTGTTAACTTTTTCATATAGTTCCCTTCCTTGTTATGCATTAAAATGAATGAAATAAGGAAGGTTAATTGTACGTTCACAGGTTTGTAATTTTACTTATTTTGATGTAGTTTCTTAGACATTTTGCATCTTTCTGTAAGTGTTATCACTCAGATAAAATTCAGTGTTGTTATTTGGAAATAACATACATATAGTGAGAAATGTGATCATTACATTTTTTTTTGTCCTTATTCATATGTGAAGCTATTTCTATGTTACAGACTAAAGAGCCAGCTTGCTAAGAAGTACCAGAAGAAATCTATTTTAAAGATGGACTAATATAACTAAATATAACTATACCATTTAATGCCACAAGACTCAATGAAGGTGATACCACAAAAATAGTTACTAATTAGATACCGGCACACTTCTAGTCTTGGCTGCCAGTTGTGATTATTCTGTTGTGTCCCTGCTGTCACTTTACTCAGCAAAACTACAAAAATGCTCTTACTATGACCAACATACTCTGAAAGGGCTGCTGGCAGATGATGCTTCATCTCTCCAGAAGATACAAGATGAGAAAACACTTACTTGAAATATCACAGGAGGCTTGTGGATTTGGAGAAGAGGTTGTGCTGGAGTTGATGATATGTGTTCTAGAAGAGAGGAGAGAAAGATAATTGCAATCAGGAGAAAGCTTCACTGTGGAAGACCTCAGCATCTGATCCTTTCAGTAGTTTTCCTACAAAATGTAAATATCAATATGGTATTTAATTTCAAATGATTATTTTGCAGATGATGAATAACTTACTGTTACCATTAATAATAATACTAATATTAAATAATATTAATACATTATTATTAAACTTATGATCTAGATGCTGTAATTTTGAGCTGCAAAGGGTAAGAATGGTACCTTGTAGTTACAAGCCTTCAGTTTTTGCACCTCAGATGTGTCACATTGAGCGTAAAGATTCTGCAGCTGTGTAAGAATTACATCCCAGTTTGGTAACTAGTGGTGAGATTGCCTTCAACCTTGTACTCATATGTCAAAAAGACTCTGTGGGACCCTTTGAGTTGCTAAAGATGAACAAGCACACTTTTAAATTCTCACTTTAAGCCTCAATTTTGCTGTGTTGAACTAAGGCTGAGTAGACAGGACTACTTGTACTTGGGAATTATAGTGAATAGATACCTTACTTCTCTCTCTCCCCAGCCTTTAAAAAGGGTTTCAGTAGATGAAATAGGTGTTCACCTTGTGATCAGGCAAGACTTTCAGACTAGGAGAATGTGGACTAGGTCTCTTTATATTCTTAAAAAAAGCTAGACTACATATTTTTCACTGTTTTAATGGCAAAATTTTGAAGAGAAGCTGAATTTCTGCATTAGATAAGGACACTGGTGTTTCACTCAGACTGTTTTAGCAGGTTTCTTTAAAATGATCCATCCTGACTATGACACTGACAATAAAATGGGAGCAATCACTGGGCAGGATGACTGCAAACCTAAGAAATTTAATGATTTTTTTTTTTTTTTTTTTCTGTGATGTTATTCAAACATTCATAACTTAAAGGAAGAATTAAAAACAAGCTCAAGTATGATTGAAAGAGTCTTCTTGAGTAACACAGGCTTGCAATTTTCCTAATAACCTCTATAAATGTTTAACTAAAATTTATCTCAACATAGTAGAACACATCTTGGCATGAGAAATCCCACGACTGTGTTAAAGTTTATATTGGGAGTTTAGAACATTTAATGAAAACCTTCCAGAAACTGGGAGCAAATCTGTTGTTTTGGAGATGGCTCCAAATAAGATCTGCAAGGCTGTAAGGCTGCAATATTAAGGAGTTTCATAATTGGTACAACATAAACTGGAAAAGGAAATGCTAAGCTAGAGAAAAATTCTTGTATTGATGCATGTGTTGCAATAGGGAATATATGTACCCTCTGTAAAAGAAGTGCCATTTTCAAACAGTGAGACATAAAATCTGGAGAATCCTGCCAATTGGTTTTGGCTTTACATTTTATGGGAACTGATTTAAGTAGCTCAGTTCTATCCTTAAGATCTTCTCCTTAATTTGCTGCTGGATCATTGCCAGTAAGTTAATTTATCCCATTTTAGTCTTACTATTGCTATATCTCCTTGTATGATGACTTGGAGGGGAGTTTCTTCTTCAGCCTTCATGGCAATGAAAAGAGTCAGCTGTATTGCCTCTGCCTCAAGCACCAAAAGGTCTTAGAAGGTTTGACCCTTTGGCCCAGTTCTATTGCCCCCGGCTTTAATCATTCAATCTGAGATATCAATGCTATAAATGAGAAGCTGATGGGGTGATTCACATAGAGGTTTGCACCCTAAATAGATGGGATAAACTGCTCTGGGGAGTGTGCATTCATCTCTTTGTCCAGACTATACCAGCGGTCATATGTTCATATTGCTGAAAATAGATTTTCAGCCTTTCCAGTCCTGAATACATTTTTTTGGGGACCAAAGAAGAGAATAAGAAATTGTGTCAAGGGTCTCATGGGATAAGTGTCCCATCTGCTGGATCTATGTGTAACTCATTTCATTAGAAGGGATGTTCACCATCCTATTGGATATTGAATTTGAACTTTATCTTTCAAAAGATCTCATTAATACATGAGACAGCTGTGGTGGAAAAGTCCCCAGAGGCATTGGACTTTAATCTATACCTTGTAACTTCATAAATAATACAAGAAGAATTGAATTCTGGATTCTGATAACATAATAGCTGTAGAAGTTGCATTAAAGTACAAAATTTTCATTTAACTAAGAGTGGACTAAAGACACCTCTCAAATGTGAAAGAAAAAGTGAAGTTCCTTGCACAATATTGTTTTAGACTATTAAATATGAATAAATCCTGTAAATATTTGAGTATTCTTAATATATGTCTTTCAAGGGAGCAAATTAAATAGTGGTCCTAGACAGTGTGTCTGGGGGTGAACGACAAAAACATTTGCTTTCATGTGTAGCAAAATGGAAAATATTGATTCTCTAAAGACATAGTATTATGAGAAAGGTTAGAAGCTGACCCCTTTTATTTTTGTGTAGTCCATCTCTTTGATATTGGTACATTCTGTCACCATCTGCTTATAAAAATAGTGTATTGAGTTATGATACTCAATATAGCGATGACATTAGTGTTGTGTGGGTGTGCAAGTTGCACTTCAGTCCCCCAGATTTATTTATTTATTTATTTATGGGAAGGAAAGCTTGCAATTTATAATTTTGACTATAACACTATCATGATAATTTCTGCTCTATTATTGTGTTTAGAGTTGATTCTAAGACAGAAGTGACAATATTCATTTATTAAGCTCATAGAATCATAAAACCATCAGGTTGGTAAAGACCTCTATGATCACCTAGTCCAATCTTTAACTTAGTAATGACAAGTCCACCACTAAACCATGCTGCTAAGTTCTACATCTGTATGTTTCTTGAAGACATCTAGGGATGGTGACTCAACCACTTCCCTGTGCAACCTATTCCAATGCCGCACAACCCTTTCAGTAAAGAAATTTCTCCTAATATCCAAACTAAGCCTCCCTTGGAAAAACTTGAGGCCTTTTCCCCTTGTCATATCAGTTAGTGCTTGGGAGAGGAGCTTGACCCCCACCTTGCTACAACCTCCTTTAAGGTAATTGTAAAGTACAATAAGGTCTCCCCTGAGCCTTCAAGCTAAACAACACCAGCTCTCTGAAGCCACTCCTTATAAGACTTGTTCTCCAGACTTTTCACCAGTTTTGTTGCCTTTCTTTGGACATGCTCCAGCACCTTAATGTCCTTCTTGTAGTGAGGGCCCCCAAAATGAACACAGAATATACACGTCCTGAGGGGCACTAGTGCTGTAATATTTTTTTTGAGCTTTGGACAAATGCATTTTTAAACCTCTAACCTGGTGTTTTTGCATGTGATCCTGTCTCAAAAATGGTAGCATGAAACATGGTGCTTCCTGATACTATGCATGGTTGCATCAGTACAGATAACAATTTTTTCCTACTTCCTTACAACTTGCAGGTGGTGTGTTTTACTCTCCTCACATATTTGCCTCTTGTTTGGCTTCAGCAATATAGACCAGTGTATTATTGGACATTACTGTTAGGCAAGAAGCATGCAAGATACAGCTGTTATTAGTCTCCCAGTGCTTTGGCACTGGAGATTGAAGAAGTTTCCCACCATGTGTTATTCCATGAAGTTGTTTAAATCCTGTTTTTCAAGGTCTGTTCAGCCCAATCCTGGTTACATGTATACACTGATGTGAAAAGCTGTCAGCACTGGTGAAGAAATCAGCACCACTAAGCCACGGAATCAATCAGTCTGAGCCTTAGACTTAGTTGTTTGGGTAGAGAGTTATATTAGCTTTACTGCCCAAACAACTTCTCCTTCAGCACCATCTCATACTGCCTTGTGCAGATTCCAGAAAGTGATTTCACCTGAAAGTCTTCTGGCTAAAGATGAATTGCCTCCCAGTTTTGTGGGATAAAGGTGATTTGTTCCTAGCTGATTTAACTGAGTTAAAATCAAGTATAGGTTTCAGCACTGTTCTGTGGTAGTTTAGAAACAAGCTTCTACTGATAATGGCATTGTCAATTATTGTTTCTAAAGGTAAGATATACAAGTAAAATCTTAAATTCAAAGTGTAACTATAAGTTTAAGGATTTCTAGAACATTAGCCCTCTGTGAAAGCTGTGGTCCTTGATTTTTAGGTTATTTTTTTGTGCTTGTGTCTATTTATTTTAAGGTTTCTATACTACGATAACATTCTTTTTTTTTTTCTTTCCTCTCTTTATTTTTCCCACCTCTCATTAAAAATGAACCAATATGATTAAAAAGAGACAAATATGGCTGGATATTGTGTTAGGAGTAGCATGTTCCCATTAATGTGGGTGGATATTGTGTTACGATTACTGTGTTTCCATTGACTGACAGGAGATCAATATTTTCAGATCTTTTTACAGTATTACCTTGGAAACCCAGCCCTAGAACAGATTAGAAACTTTTCCTAATCCTTCTTCTCAAGTGATACTTGTATAACTACTAACATTATTAATCAGTATTTTCCTATTCTTTTTTTTCTTGCATGCTTGCATTTCTGCTTTATGTATTTGGAAAATTATTATTATTATTTTTTGAATTGTGATATTTATGAAATGTATATAAACTGTCTACAATTGTGCTGATATCATCCTGAAATTGTAATGGTTTTAACACTTACTTGATAAGAAGTGTTAAGTAAGAGCAAAGTTTTGTTCTAGTGAAATTCAGAATAGATTTAATGCTTTTATTAAACAACTGAAACTGTGTAATTGATTGTGCATGAATTAATAATACTGATCCTTAACTGAAGGCAGCTTAAGCAGAAAGCTGACCCAATACAGTACACAATTTCTGTTAAGGAATAGTATGACTTCAGTATCTTTCAATATCTTCAACAGTGACATAGATGATGGGATTGAGTGCACCCTCAGCAAGTTTGCAGATCACACCAAGCTGAGTGGTGCAGTTTAATACAACAGAAAGAAGGGAAGCCATCCAAAGAGACTTGGATAAGCTTGAGAAGTGGGCCCATGTGAACCGAATGGGGTTCAACAAGTCCAAGTGCAGGGTGCTGCACTTGGGCCAGGGCAATCCTAGACGTGTCCAGACTGGGAAAAGTCATTGAGAGCAGCCCTGCGGAGAGGGATTTTGGGGATTCTGATAGATGAGAAGCTTGACATGAGCCAGCAGTATGCGCTTGCAGCCCAGAAGGCCAACTGAGTCCGGGGCTGCATCAACAGAAGTGTGGGCAGCAGGTCAAGGGAGGTGATTGTTCTCCTCTGCCCTTGTGAGGCTTCACATGGAGTACTGCATCCAGGTCTGGGGCCTCCGGTACAAGAAAGATGTGGAACTGTTAGAATGCATCCAGAGGAGGGCCACAAAGATGATCAGAGGGCTGGAGCACCTCTCCTATGAAGAAAGGCAGAGAGAGCTGGGGATCTTCAGGCTGGAGAAGAGAAGGTTCTGGGGAGACCTCATTGCAGCCTTTCAGTACTTAAAGGGTTATTATGAAAAGGATAGAGAGGGACTCTTTACTCCTGTAGATAATGATAGGACAAGGGGGAATGGTTTTAAACTGAAAAAGGGGAGATTTAGATTAAATATTAGGAAGAAATTCTTTACTCCAAGTGTGGTGGGGCACTGGAACAGGTTGCCAGGAGAAGTTGTGGATGCCCCATCCCTGGAGGTGTTCGAGACTAGGCTAGACCCTGGCAAATCTCATCTAGTGTGTGGTATTGATGCCTGTTGCAGGGGGGTTGGAACTAAATGATCTTTAAGGTCTTTTCCAACCCAAACTATTCTATGATTCTATGACTCTATGATTCTATGACTTGTAATTTCACTGATGAAATGCCTTTTTACTGTATAGAGATTGAATTCTGAACTTTAATTCAGAAGAAAGTTTGCATTTTAACAAAGGATAATGCTGCCTGTCTCTCAGAAATAACCTGAGGGAAAACTTTTTTTGAAGCCAGAAGGCAGCTATAGTTTTTGCTCTTAACCTAACCTTCCAAGAAGTTATGAAACCTGGTCAATTATGCAGCTAACAAATGACATAGATATGTTTTTTCTTTCCCCTGAGTATTGTCTCAAACCAGTATTGTCCCATTTCTTTCAGTTTTTGTGTAAATCATGACAACTCTGTCCCTTAGTTTTAGTGGTTGTCAAATGTTGTGGTTTAACCTGTCCGGCAGCTAAACACCACACAGCCATTCGCTCACCCTCCCCCCTCCCTCTCTGGGATGGGGGAGACAAACGGGAAAGTGAAACCTGTGAGTTGAGATAAAGACAGTTTATTAAGATAGGAAATAATAATAATAATAATAGTGTGTATGAAACAAGTGATGCACAATGCAATTGCTCACCACCTGCTGACCGATGCCCAGCCCATCCCCAAGCAGCTGGTCCCCCACCCCGGTTAGCCACCCCTATATATTGTTCAGCATGACCCCAGATGGTATGGAATACCCCTTTGGCCAGTTTGGGTCAGCTGTCCTGGGGCTGTCCCCTCCCAGCTCTTGCTGCACCCCCAGCCTGCCCGCTGGCAGGACAGAGCGAGGAGCTGAAAAGTCGTTGGCTTAGTGTAAGCATTGCTCTGCAGCAATTAAAACATCAGCATGTTATCAGCACTCTTCTCATCCTAATCCAAAACATAGCACCCTACCAGCTACTAGGAGGAAAAATAACTCTGTCCTAACTGAAACCAGGGCAAAAGCAAACTGTCTCCTTTTTGTTATAGAGACATAGATAATAATGGTAATTTCTACAGGATTGCTGATTGTTTTTTGCTGGTTTTGTTTGTTTTAAGTCATGTATGTAACACTAAGAGAAGGAAAGTCCTTGCTTGCAGCAAGACACAGATTTGGAGGTCTAAAAGGTAACAGAAGGGAGAGCTTTCTAGAGGTGTTGGTACAACATATCTGTGGTTTTGCAGCTCAGAAAACTGAGCTGGAACATCTATATTTTTAAAGGCAGAAGACTGAAGATACGATTATTGGTGAAAGAAGTCAGCAAACAGTTTGCTGGTAATTTAGATGTATAAAAGGATAGGAAAAAAATAAATAAATTTAAGCTAAAATAAGAGTATATCTTTCTGATAAGACTGATTTATAAAAAGCTCTTAAAGACTGGCCCGGCCTGAGAAATGTATTTCTTCCTTAAACAAGCAGAGAAACAGGAATCAGGAAAAGAGTCGATGAACTGTAGAAAAAGTATTAATGGGAAAAATAATCTTCTTAATTTTAAGAAATTTAAGAGAATTTTATTTTTAAGAGAACAGTAAAAATAAAATTTTGAGGAAACTGAATAAGAATTTCAGCAACATGCCTCCTTAAACAATTATGGATGTGTAGGATGTTTCTCAACACTAAAATATACAAAAAATATACAAAAGAACAATATATGTGTATATTTTTGTACCAAAAATATACAAAAGAACTTCTCTAGGATCCATCAAACTCCAAGTCTACTTAGTATTTCAGAAAACGAGTAAGACGATCTGCTGTATGAGACTCAATAAAAGAAATACAGAGAGCATGTACCGTTAGGCTGTTAAATGTTGTTAATTACCCAGACTAAATGTTGTTAATTATTAGTAACATTACAATATTGTAAATAATATTGTAAAGCTATAAAGGATTCATGTTATATGGAAATTGAAACTTAGGGAGCATCTTGGAGGCAAGGGCCACAAAATTATTCTGTTTCTGTTTTTATTAGAGTCAGATTTATATGGCTGTCCAGACAGAAATTGTCATGAAAGATAAAATTACTATTTTGCCTCTGTACCTAGCAGCAGAAAAGATGTAACTTGAATACTTCATCCAAGTCACTGATAAAATGATTCAGAAAAGAGTTGGTGTAAGTGAAAATATTAAAAAAGCATAAATGACAAATACTTTGTTGGTGTTGGAGGATAAGAAAAGTGAAATAAAGGCTGAAAAAATCAAGACATGAGGAGATGGCATAGGATGTTGATGAAAAAAGACTTAATATTATGTTTTGTCATTTTTCTTTTCAGAGAAATCAGTAATAAGCTCCTTAGAGACAGAAGCACAGGAAAAAAAAAAAAAGTTAACAGTCTGAGAATTGAAATTAATCATACTAAAGAATCTTCTGGGACTGAAGGCAAGACATTAAGTAAAATTAGAAAAGTTGTAGTCTACAAATAGGGAAGGTAGAACCAAAGTGAGAAAAGATATTTTCTGCTGGTTGTGTTGGTTGTTGGATTTTTGAAGTGAACCATAGTAAAGACCCTGCAGTCAGAGTAAATAGCCTTACAATCAATTAACCTGTTCTAATTAACCTTGAAGAAATTGTTAATTTATTACATTTACAATTCTCAACTAGTGAACAAATTATCTTGCAAATGAATTTCTTTATCAAGCTTCTTTGATTAAGCCTTAGACTTTGAATTCACATTTTAATTTGGCTACATGACTGAAAAATGTGGCCATACAAAGTAAAACAACAAGGTTTGACATTTAAAACAATTCACACAAAAAACATCTGTTCATTACTTCACAATCATAACTTTAGGAAACTGCGTGGAAAATTCTAGGCAGAATTTGAAAAGTACTTGAATATTTTTAACAGCATGAAGATGCATTATACTCTCCAGATAATGTTGTCTGATTAAATTAAGAAATTCTTGCTGTTGTGAAAAATAAATGAGTAAATAAATAAAACAAAATAAACATATGTTAGTTACAAGCATTTGCTCAAGAAATAATTCGGAAAACTTCAATACTTATTCTTTATTGTCCCCCACCACAGGTTTCTTTGTTATTGTTGTTGTTGTTTTTTCCATTATTGTTATTCCAGGTTTTTCTTTCAGATATAGTCAGTCAGAGGACAGAGAGAGAGATTGAGAGAGAGAGAGAAAAAAAAATTAAAAAGCAATTGGTTCTAATGCCCATTGAAAAAACATAGCAGAGGCAATTCAACTGACTCAGTGTAGTTAATTGGATTAAGTGGCATACCTTTAAACTGTCTATGGCATTATTCTGGGATATTTTATCACCTAAACAGAGAATTTATGGGTTATGAGTTTATGTAAAGAGATCTTATGCTGTCTGTCATACCTCATTTTCATGTATGCATGTATGCATGTAGCAACAATAATTTTATAACTAAGTTAAGTCTTTCCCAATGAAGTTTCCACATATTCTTCAGATTATAAATAAGTAATAGATAACAAGCATAACACTCAAGTACAAATAGGATTTTATCTTTCAGGATTTTGCTGATTTCCAGAAATATTTCACAGTCTAGGGAGTATGCCAAGAGGAGAGGAAGAATTACAGAAGAAATAAATATATGTAACTGAGCATCAGTATTCCTCCAAGGGTGGAAGGTAATTTTGAGGAGAAATTGAAAGTTCTATAAATAAAAAGGATAAGTGACATTCCAAATGAGGAATTCTAAGGTGAATGCTATGTGGTCTTCACTCAACAGAGTACATTCAGTTCTTTATGTCTTTTTTTCTTCTTTTTTTTTTTTTCATATTTCATTTATCTTAAAAAAAAAAAAAAAGGACAACAACAACAAAAAGTTTGACAGGTTTTCTTGAATTAGCCCTCACCTGAAAAAAAAAAAAAAAAAAAAAAAAGTTTTCATCTGAAAAGATCTATTCCATTAGAACAAATGGGAACTGTTCCATTGAAACATGTGAAGAAGTTATCTGCTGTTTTATAAAATGTATACAGTTTCAGTGCACTGCCTTGTCTGTACTTCGAGTTGGCTTTCAATTCTCCCAGAAGAGAATGGTACAGTGGAAAGAAAGCTTTCTGCAGTCCCACAGCTCCGATGTTGCCGTTTGTTCTGTAGATAGCCCAGGGGCTTAGATAGAACCTTAGATAGGTTCTGTAGATAGCCCAGTTAAAAAGGGGCTTTATATTTTTATGTGAGTCTGGTAAAATATTTATAATTGATGAAACAATGTTGATTGATCAGCCCTTCAACCAGTGTTCCTGGTGATAATGAAAACAGGATGTTTCCCATGACCACCTTCTTTGCCCCAGTGAGATTCAGTTAATCTATGGTAACTGATGGAAACCTTTACAGAAATTAACAACTCTACTCATCTGTTTTGCTACTATTCTGATGCTTTTTATTTAAAAACTAATAATGGAGACACAGATACATCTATTTTAGACTCTCTTTTTTCTCTTTGTAACTTCTGTAATACTACTTGTTTCTATGTGGAAGGGAGTTATCAATTATTTCTATATATTTATTTAACAAATATTTTAAAATTTAATTATGACAGTCTAAATTGAGATGGAGTGCTATCTGTCCTTTTAACTTTACCCAGTTGGTTCTGGTACAGCATGAGAGGTTATCACCTTTCCATTTTAATACAATCCAAAGCAAATTCCTACAGATCCTAGTTGTAATGAAATGATGCTGCCATCCTCTTACATCTGTAGTAGTGATTATAGGGAAGTATTGTGGCACAATCCTTAGCTTCTGCGTAAGTATGGAAGAGCTCAGATTACCTGAGATAACCAACAGCACTGAAACCCTAGAAGTAAATTAAGTAAATTAAATATTCAAATAAGAATACACTTAGCTTCACAGGTTTTCCTTACATGTCAGCAATTACAGAAAGTGTTTTTGTATTCTATAGAACTAGCCAGAAAGATGTAGCTGAAATCTATTCTGAAGTCTCATTTGCTTCACCACGATGGAATATGTGATAGAAAATATGAGTTTGGATATGAATGTCTTGAATAAAATTATTTGTATTTTCAAAACTGTCACAGCAGATTGTTTTAATACTTTAATAGTAAAATTTGGTGTTCATGCTGACATTATTTTATTCTGAAATATGAAGTTAATGTTACTTAGCTACAATTTCAAAACCTATGCAGATTATTAGGTAGCAATAATTTTCTTTAAAATTAGTTGTGTATTACTTACAACATTTTTCACAACTGTTTGTGATAACATTGTTAAACAAAGATAAAACAACGTTCTCTTAAGGCTCAGTAGTCTGTTTTTCTCTCATGAGTACAAAGGAATTAAACTCTTTTTTCCACTATATTTTTAATATATATTAGCTGTATTCTCAGACACATAATTACATACCATAAAACATTATATTGTTCAATAACATTATGTTCCACAATAATAGCTTCCTCATATATTTCAGATATTTTTTTGCCTGTATAAGAATGACACACAATGAAGATCCAGAGCATGAATTTTGTGCCATTGCTCATGGATGTATCCAGCTGAGAATAGGACAGCATCATGTTTTCAAGGATCATAAAAAGTACAGTATTATCCATCAATGGAAGCAAACTGAAGTGGAGCTAGTTTTACTTTTAAGGTGCAAATAAAATTAACTTCTACATGAAAGATTCAACTTAAGACTTACCTACTACTTATATAACTTTTGCAATTGGTTTTGAACTCCACTGATGGGAAATTATTATAACTCTGAGTCACATACCAGTTTCAAAAGGTCTTGTCTGAAAGCCTCCAAACCTTGCATACAAGTTTACAATAATATTTATCCAGCAAAAACTGGTTCAGTTGATCAATAAAGTTTTTTTTTTTTTTTTTTTCAAAAATAATTGCCCATGAGTTATTCTCCTGAAATATATATATACACTCTACTGGTAATTATTCTGACATTGAATTTTGTGTATCCCTTTCAAGCTCAGAGCAAGCTGAATAATTTTCTGAACTGTAGGCAATAGAATATCAGCTGTTATATCTAAATCAAAATATCCGTGTCTGTTTTTACCATATTCAAGGATCTGTTTTTGTTGTTGTTTTGGTTTGGTTTGGTTTGGTTTGATTTTTTGTTTGTTTGTTTGTTTTACAGAAACAACATTTTGAGAAAAGGATTTGAAACTGAAAATATGTTTCCTATTTAAACACTTACTGTATTTGAAGAATACCTATGTCATAACCTGGTAATGTGCAGTAATGACTGCAGCTAGCCATCATTACTTTTCCATTTCAAGAAGGGATAATGTTGCTGTACTTTCAAATAGCAAAGACAAATATACTAAATTCCTCTCTGGGAAAATAAAATCCTCTCTGGGAAAAAAAAATATATATACATTTATAAATAAGTCCACCTATGATATCTAATTATCTTGCCACATAAACCTACTACACACTCTCATGTTTTAAAATGTAATTTTGAAAGGCGGATTTAATAATACTCCTGTTAACCCTATTTTAGTCATCCATTTCCCAAGATACTGCTAAGATTCATTTATCAAGGTGAATATATACAACCACCTTTGATGAAATATCTTTTTCTTATGTAAGACATTTGAAGAGGTTTTGTTTATTCTATTTTTGTTGTTGTTGTTGTTGTTTTGGTTGTTTAGTTGTTTGTTTTTTTTGTTACTTTTATTGAATAGTGTTTGATGCTTATTACAGAAAATTAATGGATAGTGCCCAAGAGAAACTTATTGGTCAATTATAGATGAGAAACCACATTTGACATCAGCTCTTTCCAATTTTGTAAAAGGTGATATTCGGGACACAAGAGATAATGCTTGTGTACCTGTACCTGTACAACAGTGAAGAGTTTAAAGGTATTTTTATTCAGGCATTCCATTCAGAATTGCTTCAGGACTTCAAAGTGTCTATGCCAATATCTGATGTTAAAATGCTAAGAAATATGTAAGTCTTAACTATGATCTATCATCACTCACTACAGCATTCAGAGTTTGAGAACATTTATTTAGTAAAATGTGTACAGACTGTGACAGTAGCTGCTTTTGCCTTCAGATACAATAATATTTGGAACAATTAATCTACTCTAGATGCAAAATACCCTTCAAAGTAGTATTTTATATATTTACAGGAGTCCTTTTCAGTTCTGTTTGACAGAGTCCAGAATGCAGGTAGATATATGGTAAATTTAGGCAACATGGATTGTCTTTGCCTACTCTGGATGTCCAAAAATAGAATGAACTTTTAGATCTGCCTCAACTCAGTGACTTCAGAAAGCAAGTTTAAATACACCTTTGCAGTCTCATCATTTCTTCAGATGCCAGATATGGTCTCAGAACAAGTTAGTCTCTTTTAACAATTTTTTTTTGAAGCAACTTATATACTTTGTTCTACGTATACTTCTAACAGATTTATTATTATTATTTATTATGGTATGAAATGTCAAAAAAAAATACAAGGAAAAGCTCTTAATAAAGAATATTTTTTTCTCACATTTAGACTTTTTTTTTTTCAGAAAAGATAAAAAGACGATCTTTCAAATGACAGACAGTATTTTAATAATTCAGAAAGAGTAACGCTAGAAATAAAAAAGTTAAGGGTAATTAAGACATATGGGTGATTTTAGAGCCCTGTCACAATAAACTTACTTCTTCAAACCAAGATGTAACTGAGATTCAGTTAAAAAGTAATGGCCAGGTCTGACTTACCTTGGTGATTTAAAAAACCAAATCAAATCAAAGCAATAAATAAAAATGAGAGAGAGAAATAAATTACTCTCATAACACTCTCATATGCCATGCAGAACTAAGTAGAAATTCACTTTTGGAAATATCTATTAAATGGTTTTATGTCTGTCAGGAGTTACAATATGATCTAATATTTTCTGTGTTCCCTATGATTACACATTCTGTACTAGACAGTGATCCAAATACTTGTTCCTCAAAAGGCACTCAAACTCCATCCCACATTTCTGATCAATCTTCTGATAGAAAAGTTGTCCATTTGGAGCATAGCATCTGTTTTTACTCATGTTCTTCTTTATATATATAAGTAAACAAAGGTGAAACCCCCAAAAGTTTACTTACCTGTCACTGCATGGTCACCAGCCAGGATGTAGAAGATTAAGCTTCAATTTTATAGGTCAAATAAGCCAAAATAGGATTGGTCATAACTGTCTTCAGCATCTTCAATGAATATTCTAGTAGTTCAACCAAAGGTTGCTTCAGGATGATAATCTGTCTATCTTAATTAGAAAAAAAAAAAAAAAAAAAAAAAAAAAAAAAAAAAAGCATGTTTGTGAAAGCAACTGTGTTTGCTTCCTTGGATACATTTAGGTAAAGTGAAACAATCTTTTATCACAAAACATAATTTCATCTTAAAGAGTTCTAGTAATTCTGTCTGATAACATAAAAATTTTACCAATATTTTCAGAAGGAAGACAGCTATGTCATCCATAGAGATATATACATCTGATCTATCTCTGCTGATTTTCCAAGCAATATGAGATTAGGTAAGGAATTAATAAATCAGATACTTGATTGCTTATACTCAAGATGCAAATTCAGCAAAATTCTACTGAAATATATTTAGATACCAGCCATACAAAAATAAACTGGTAGTATATTTATCACATTTATCACAGTCAATCATTAAAAATTATGTCTATTTGAGGATAGCACAAATCCTACAGCAAATGATGAGGAAATCATTACCCCATGCTAAATCCCCTCAGTCTGAAAATCACAATTTCTCTTTACCAAAACACAAAATTAATGAATAAGAAAAGGATAAAATTCAGTTTGTTCCACTTTTCTTTGGTGAAAATCAAACTGTCTTTATAATATTTTGATTGCATTGCCTTCAGAAATTGTATTAAAAATTGTAAATTAGGAGGTTCTCTGGTACATTGTAAACATATTCTTCTATTCTCCTCATAATGGAAATGTGGGGACAGTGGATTTATCTTGCTAGGCTGTGAAACTCCACTGCAATCACTCTCTCACTACCCCTGCACACCCCCTCAAGAGAAGAGGGGAAGAAGAATGTATGCTGGAAAGAAAAATAAAAATAAATAAAGGTTCACAGGTTGAGATAGGGATTTTAATAGGGATAGTTTAATTAAAGGGGAAAGGAAGAAAGAAAAGAACAAGCAAAAGCCATGTAGAAGCACAGAGAGGAAAAAAAAAAATCTCTAATTCCCATTGATGAGAGATGTTTGGTCTCATCTTTGGAAGCAGGGTCTCAATACACATGGTGCTTGTTTGAGAGGACAGATATCTTCATCACAAGAGCCCCCAACCCTCTTTCCCCTTTCCCACCTTTCATTGTTGAGTATTACACTATATGGTATGGAAGATCCCTTTGGGTTTAGGTCAGCTGCTCTGATGATGTTATCTCCCCACTTCTTGACCTCCCCCAGCCTGCTGGCTCTGGAGATGATTGGAGGGAGTCCTGATGCTGTGCCAGCACTGCTCATCAGTGGACAAAACACTGTTGGGATACCAATGCTGTTCTAGCTAAAAATGCAAAGCACAGCACTGTATGGGCTGCTGCAGGGAAAGTTAAATTTGTCCCAGGCAGATCCAGTTCAGAGGGCATTATCAATATGCAAGTAGTCCAAAGGTATTGATTGTTCCTACTGAAACAAAACAAAACAAAATAAAAAATATTGGAAAATCTGATGACATTTTATTAAAATTATTGTAATAACTTCTATCCAAACTTAGGATTTGAAATTTGACTGTTTAATGACACAGTTTTACTAGCTTTAGACATGAAATCCACAGATGGTCAGTTTTTTCATTAAAGTCCTTTATTCTCTTTATTGGGCCTATCATTGTCCAAATAAATATCAGTCCATGACAGATTGTTGGAAATTTTACTGCTAATGACTCTGTGAAAGTAATTTTTTCAGTCTCATCCTACAGCACACAATTTGAAGGCTAAACTCACCCTTCTGATAAATAGAATCATTTCCAATTGATCTGAGCTCAATTTAGTAACTCAGGTTACTAAAGTAACTCATGTCAGCTAACTATAAGTAGGGAGAAATTACAATGTAAGTACATTCCTCATCTCTCCAGTTCAAGTAGTGAGTGGAAGAATGTTTAATGGTTTGCAGACATATTTTTTTCTACATTTCTTTGATGTTATCTTCATAACTTATATACCTGAACATGTGATAAAACCTTTGTATTGTAGCTACATAAGACTTCTGAGATTGCTTAGTGCATTAAATTAAAAATATGGAGATAGAGAAACATATCCTATATTTTACATTGAAATGAAATACTGTAGTATTGCCATTCACATATAGTTAGATTTTTACAGCAAGTTGTTAGCAAAGTGTCTTGATTTACATTTGATGACACTTACATAATGGTCATCTCTATGACTGAAGTTATATGGTCTAAGACCTAAAGAAAAAAAAATCCATTATAAAGGAGGAAGAAATGGCAGAGGGAGAATATACAATATAATATTACACTACAGATGAGACAAATTTCAGTCCAGACTACCTGATGAAATCAACCTCCCACTGCTCACTTACCAAAATTCCCAATTTAAATCATTTACATTTCAAAGAAAACAATAGAGTAATTTGAAAGCAAGACAAAATACATTTCTTTAAACTTAGAATAGTAATAGATATAACTTCTTATCTGTGGGTGCTAAAATATTGATATCTTGAGAATTAACATGAAAATCTATGGTGTATTTACAATCAATTAGATTTAGTTGCCACTATCAGTTTTCTACATTTACATCAAAAACTTTAATGTAAGCTACTGATTAACTCAATTTAAAATATCAGCTGAGAGCTTACCCTTCATATTTTGATATTCATGTTGGCTCTCACATTTTTATATTTTTTTTAGTAGAATTCCTTTATAGTGTCAAACCTAGTCAGAGTGTAATATTTTCTTCTATCTTCTTAAACAGTTTTTTTCCACGCACATTATCACAGAATATCACAGAATATCCTGAGTTGTAAGGGATCCAAAAGGATCATCAAGTCCACCTTCATTCAGAGCTTCTGCTTTATTACTTTTATACAACATTCCCAAGTGAAAGTTTTTAGATTCATTGAAACATTTAAATAAAAGCTTTTTTTTTTTTTTTTTTTTTTTTTTTTTCTCCCTAGGGAGCATGGCCTTCTGTTTTACATAGTTGCTATATAAGTAGCCACCCAAAGTCAGCAATATTAAAGTTCAAAAGCTGAAGACAGAGTGACAGGTTACAGAGACATGGAAGTGTTGGTTGGGACCTCTGCAGGTGACTGGGGCCTACTTTCCTTGCATTGCATTATTTGGCAAAAAATATCAGAGTAATTGGTATGCTACACAATCTCTAAATGCAGGCTTGTGTCTTTAAGGTAATGTACCTCCATTCTTGCATCACTGGTTGTACTGGGTCTAGCTGGGATGGTAACTTTCCCTGCAGCAGCCCATACAGTGCTATGCTCTGCACTTGTAGCTAAAACAGCAGTGGTATCACACTGGTGTTGTGTCTGCTGCTGAGCAGTGCTGGCACAGCATCAGGACTTTCTCTAGCCCTCCTAGGGGGTGGGCAAAAAAAAAAAAAAAAAAAAAAAAGTGAGAAACATCACCAGGGCAGCTGACCCAAACCAACCAAAGGGATATTCCATACCATATGATGTCACACTCAGCAATAAAAGGTGGGAAAAGGAGGAAGAGGGGTGGGGTGGGCTCTCGTTGCGAAAACGTCTGTCCTCCTCTCCGAACACCGGCTACGTGCATTGAGGCCCTGCTTCACGGACGTGGTCAAGCATCGCTTATTTGTGGGAAGTAGAGAGTAATTTTTTTTTTTTCCCCTCTGCATTTCCACATAGCCTTTACTTGTTTTGTTATTCCCTCTCCCCCTTCCTCTTCCCCTTTTCCCTTTCCTCCCTTTAGTTGAATTGTTTAATTAATAATAATATTGTTAATAATAATAATATTGTTAATAATTGTTTAATTAATATAATATTTCCTT
>CM021763.1:78757445-78824262 GCA_011075105.1 Heteronetta atricapilla | reverse complement strand
TCTCTCTCTTTCTCTCTTTCTCTCTTTCTCTCTCTCTTTCTCTCTTTCTCTCTTTCTCTCTTTCTCTCTTTCTCTCTTTCTCTCTTTCTCTCTTTCTTTTTCTTTCTTTTTCTTTCCTTCTTCCTTTTTTTCTTTTCAGCTGCCCAAGTTTCACTTTTTTTCTTTATTTTTATTATTTTTTTTATCAAAGTCTCATAGAGTGTTTTAATAAATTGTAATAACCAATTGTCAAACATGCACTATATCTCAGAATTATTTTCTGATGTACATATATGTGGTGGTGATGGAGGTGGCAGTGGAAGCAGTGGTGGCAAAATCTCCACATTTCACTAACCTGTTGGCCTCAGGTAAATGATTGTATTCTGGTGATTAGCTAGATGTTAATATACTTACTTTGTAATCTTTATTCACTCTTGCTGCCAATATAACCTAGCTACATACGTGCTGAACAGCAATTTTTTCAGCAAGATTTTATGGTAAATGTGTTCAACATTTCATAAACAGAGGAAAAATATAGGGAAGAGATCTTGATCGTAGCTGGAAAATTAGCTATAGAGAGTTAAAGCAAAGATCTATCTGTCTCAATGTCCTTGGAAGAAGCCTGTTAATGCTTACAGGAAAAAAAAAAAAAAAAAAAAAAGATAAAAATGAAATAATAAGAACAAAGAAAGATCCTGTCACTGGCAGCAGCTACCCAGTCCCTCAGGAGATGCCACCCCTGGTGCTCCCTGACTTTGTGGTTTGCCTCATCCTTCTTGAACAGTCCTATCTCAACACATCCTGCGGCACATAAAGTCCAAGTCTTCATCCAGTCATGAGCTTTGTTGAGTTGAGAGGGATGGTCATGAGGACTCGTCACTGTGTGGCTCACAGTAGATCTATCTTCTTGTGAAGAGGAAACCAGGGATGGTATTGAGTGCTCCCACATAATTTGAATACACTATGCAATGCTTACCTATTTGCTTGATACAGCTCCATAGCACTACATCTCAGCTTCTTTTGGAGGCAGATAATATTTTCTGTTATTTTGGAAATGTATTTAGAACTTCAGAATTAGCCCCAAATAATCTTTAATACATTTTCTCCATGGAAGAATGAAACAAAGCTAAGATTAAATAGGCATGATGCATAGAGTTCAAAAATTGATTCTCTTATGTGTGCATATAACTCCTATTAAACACAAATAAATAAAAATCCAGGAGCTTATGTTCCAATTAGCTTATATTTTAGAGCATTGGCTCAGTCAGGCAAGAAATATTAATCTGCAAATTTCAGGAACTAGAAATAGCATACATTTAAAAGTAGCTTCATATTCAAAACTCCACACTCAATGAGCTATCGCTGAATGTTCATTATATGTATGACATTGTTACAAATATTTTTGATTCATCTGTAGAAGATTTCCATGCTGTTTCTGATCATTTTAGAACTTGGGGAGAAAAAGAAAATACATGATCTCTGAAAGCAAAGTCAGGCTTCAAGGGGAGATTACAGAGCTCCAGTTGTCATTCATAGAGAGAAGATAGGAAAAGCCAAACCACAACTTGACTTGACACTGACCAGTGTGGTGTCACAAAAACAGAAAATATTTTTATTATTTTTAATTATGTCAACAAGAGGAGGTCTAAAGAAAACATTGGACTGATTCTTGATAAAGATGGTCATCTACCAAGTAAGGAGGAGGAGAAGTCAGAGGCATTTAGTATCTTTTTTGATTCATTTTTTAATATTAATGACGGATCCTTGGTTGCTTTATCGTCTGAGTTGGAGGACCATGACTAGGGGATTTCATGATCACCAAAATTCTAAGGGACCAGTTGTTTCAGCTGAATGATCATAAGTTCATGGGGCCTGACAGGATTCACTCTAGAATACTGAAGGAGCCAGTGGATCTAATGGTGATCTGATGATGTAAGAGGTTTTTTCCAACCAAAATTATTCAAGGATTTGTTGAAAGATAAAGCTTGGCCTCACTGATTGCCAGAAGGTTCTTAATGCTTTGGGTCTTCACCAAGCAAGTGCATTCCAGTCCATTCCCCAAGCAGATAGTAAACAAACATTTCTTTCTTTTTTCCCCCTTCTTCTTTTTCAAGGAACTTGTGCCAATAACCTTCTAGGCCACTAGGAATTTACTAGACAGCAAGCTAAGGCTATACAGGCACAACATCCATCCAGGTCTGGACAGGGGTTCTCAACTTTCCATTGAATTGTGAAATCACAACCTACAATATTTATTTATATGAGGAAGGAAAGTGGTCTAATCACTTCAAAGTTGTGCTCATTCTCTCTGTTTTATTCTCACAACACCCATCACTACACAACTATTCTATGTAAAGTTGAACTGCTTCAAAAAAGAAACCAACTGTATCTTTAAATACAATCCCAGAAACGTATTATTAGATGTAGTTTGGGTTCTCTTCCAGGAAGTGGGATCAAGAGGTAAGAAAGTTTTCAGGCAGAAGAGGGAATGAATTCCAAGTCAATGGTTAAGCCCCGAAAGTTGTGCTATAAAGAAGCATTCAAACTTCAGTCATTCCGTGCATTATTATTCAGTGGAAAGATTCACAGCCTCAGACATTCCAGACTAGTTTCTAAACACAGACTGCTTAGAGCATGTTGGTTTAACCTGACAGGCACCTCAGCACCACACAGCCATTCATTCACTCCCCCACAGTGGGACAGGGGAGAGAATCAGAAAAAAAAAAGGTAAAACACATGGGTTGAGATAAGGACTGTTTAGTAGGGCAGAAAAGGAAGGAGAAGAAAAAGAAAAAGAAGAAGGAGAAGAAGGAGGAGAAGAAGAAGAAGAGGGAGAGGAAAAGGAAGAGGAAGAGGAAGAACAGGAAGGACAGGAAGGACAGGAAGAACAAGAACAAGAGAGTAATATATGTAAAATACATGATGCACAATGCAATTGCTCAACTACCAGCTAATAGGAGAACAATTGACTCTATTCCAGATGAAACCAGGGCACACAATTTTTTGGTTGTGATCTTATGACTGTCTACAGAGAAAGGTTAAATGTCCTCAGAAAACCTGGCACAACAAAATCACAAGTGTGAAAAGATATATCACTTTCCTGTTAGTACTGAACAGAAAATAAAATTGAGACAAAACAAAATACAATAAATAACAGATATGTACATAGATTTTTGCTATTTTCCATCTCTTTTTTTTTGATAAACCTCATCTTTCAAATCCCCTTAAATTTTTATAAACCCCATGCATTAACTGACAATATTTAATTCATTTGAAGATCATAATTTTCAATTAAAGATGCTTCTTCTATTTCTCTCTGCTGTCTATAGCAGATTAAAGCTAAACAAGTTATATTCAGCTTTCATAGTTCAGTATTAATGCATAAATGTTGTATTGGGTAACAGAATGTGCAACAAATACTGCAACAAATGGACTAGGTAATAGAAAGCTCTTACTTGTGAACTGTAGTCTTGGAGAAAAAGCTCTAACACTAGCAGATAACTGCAGATATTTATACATGCTACACTTCAATAAATAAATGATGGTTTCTAGTATCTTGGGTACTTCTTTGAATCCATAAGTTATGGGGGTGAAATAAAATTTCAATTTTAGTGCCTATTAGACATAAAATTCTGATTTTGGAGGACAGGTATGTTACTGGTATAGAACACAAAGTGATCATGGATATTCTATTGGATGGATACATGGATATTCTATTCCATAGGATAGTATGACCTACTGAGCTGCCTTTTTTAAAAAACAAACAAACAAACAACAACAACAACAAAATGCTTCTTAATTAATGTAATAAGAACATCTATCTGGACATATTGTATGGTGACTTAAAGATTGGTTGATATTACTATATAATTCATTATGCAATTCCAGAATTTTTAGGTGTGTTGAGAGGCATTTGGGTGAGCAAATTTTTGGCTTCTCAGAGTTTAAGACTCCTTTAAATTGACTAACAGCCAGATTATCAAAGGTTTTTAAGTACCACTGGAATGGTATTTGAATTCCACTACTCCCACTCAAACCAGGAGTAGTTATAGTTGTACAAATCTTTGAGGATATGGACCTAAGCACAGCAGAGCTAAATGAAAGTAACTGCATTTAACACATACTGCTTCATATGAATAATTTCCCTGAACAAGCTGAACTACTTTTTGAATAAAGTGTCACTTTATTTGAATAATAGTATTGTAATCCAGACTATTTTGATTTCATCCTATTATCTGCTGCAATGAAAGGCACACACACTGAAATGCCATAAGAATAGTTACAGCTGCAGTACCATTGTATTATATACATTAAAAATTGATTTTATAGGATTAAAATTAATGCAAATAGAGGTCCTTTCACCCTCTTTTAAAGGTTTCATAAATAACAAGATAACAATATTCACCAATATCAAGAACAGAATTACATTAAATCATGTACTGAAACATGAAAATTTTAAAAGAGCTGTCCTGAGACTAAATATATATATACTTTCCCTATTTTCCACATAGTATATTTATTTTCTTTTCATATGTCTGCATTATCTTAAAATATCAAATGTACTTGCCTAGTCTCAATTTATTTTTAAAAAGAACACAAATAAAAGGGTGAAATAAGTATAAAGTATAATAAACCCTTTTCCTACTACAGGTAACAGCAACTCATCCCAATACTTTGCTTTTTATTCCATTATAATGCTTCATAGCAAACATCTATTAAAGCTCAAAGTGAACCATAATTTTACAGGAAAATTTTGCAGTTGATCACTTTTCTTTGTCTAGACAGTGTTTTCTTTAGGGCCTTTGAAAATGGTCCAATAACTAAATCATTTCTATAAGGTATGCATGCCATATGTACATTACAACTTTTTGACTGATATATAAAAAATTAAAGTCAATTAGTAACCCCAATAATTTTTCATTGATCTTTAGCATGTCATAAACCCAGATGGGAGAGCTGTGCAATGAAACTATCCTTCTCTAGATCTATAATGAATGATTAAATCAATTAAAATATTACATGGTGTTGTGGTTTAACCCGGCCAGCAGCTAAACACCACACAGCCGTTCGCTCACCCTCCCCCCTCCCTCTCTGGGATGGGGGAGAGAAATGGGAAAGTGAAGCCTGTAGGCTGAGATAAAGACAGTTCATTAAGATAGAAAATAATAATAGTAATAATAATAATAATAGTAATAGTAATATGTACAAACAAGTGATGCACAATGCAATTGCTCACCACCCGCTGACCGATGCCCAGCCCAACCCCGAGCAGCTGGCCCCCCACCCCGGCTAGCCACCCCTATATATTGTTCAGCATGACCCCAGATGGTATGGAATACCCCTTTGGCCAGTTTGGGTCAGCTGTCCTGGGGCTGTCCCCTCCCAGCTCTTGCTGCACCCCCAGCCTGCCTGCTGGCAGGACAGAGCGAGGAGCTGAAAAGTCCTTGGCTTAGTGTAAGCATTGCTCTGCAGCAATTAAAACATCAGCATGTTATCAGCACTCTTCTCATCCTAATCCAAAACACAGCACCCTACCAGCTACTAGGAGGAAAAATAACTCTGTCCTAACTGAAACCAGGACATATATCCACCCCTTACTCCATACCGTTTATGTCATGCTCAGGTTACACTCTTTCCAATACATTCTAGTTAATCACTATTTTCATCTATGGTAGTAATGACACACAGTATTATATAATAATTAACATAATACAACTCAACTCATGGGCTATTCTCACCCACTATTAAATCCCCTTGAGGTACACAACGGACCTCCCCATTCTTTTGCATTACCCACCAAGTGCATCCAGGTCCTTGAGCAAAAACAATCCCATGGATGGGTTTGCCTTTTCCTGGGACAGGAGTAGCCCAGACTGTTTTACCCAGCATGTTTCTTACATGCACTACAGGAACTTTATCCCCTTCTACTGTGCATAGCAGGTTTGATTGGGCAGGTCCAGCTCTGTTGGCAGATCCCCTGGTATTGACTAACCAGGTGGCCTTTGCCAAATGTGTATCCCAATTTCTGAATGTCCCAGCATCCATTGCATTCAGTGTAGTCTTTAACAGTCCATTGTATCGCTCAACTTTACCGGAGGCTGGTGCATGATGGGGAATGTGATACACCCACTCAATACCATGTTCTTTGGCCCAAGTGTCTGTAAGGTTGTTTCAGAAATGAGTCCCGTTGTCTGACTCAATTCTTTCTGGGGTGCCATGACGCCATAGAACTTGTTTTTCAAGGCCCAGGATAGTGTTTCGGGCAGTGGCATGGGGCACAGGATATGTTTCCAGCCATCCGGTGGTTGCTTCCACCATTGTAAGCATGTGGCGCTTGCCATTGCGGGTTTGAGGGAGTGTGATGTAATCAATCTGCCAGGCCTCTCCATATTTATATTTTAGCCATCGTCCCCCATACCAGAGAGGTTTTGACCATTTGGCTTGCTTGACTGCAGCACATGTTTCACAATCATGAATAACCTGTGCTATAGTGTCCATGGTTAGGTCCACCCCTCGATCACGAGCCCATCTGTATGTTGCATCTCTTCCTTGATGGCCTGAGGTGTCATGGGCCCATCGGGCTATAAATAATTCACCCTTATGTTGCCAGTTCAGGTCCACCTGAGCCACTTCAATCTTAGCAGCCTGATCCACCTGCTGGTTGTTTTGATGTTCTTCAGTAGATTCTTGGCCACATGAGCACTGCTGTAACCACCCCCACAGGGCATTTGCTACCATGCACAAATCAGTGTACAGGTAGAGAACTGGCCACTTTTCTCGTTCAGCAATATCTAAAGCCAGCTGGATGGCTTTCATTTCTGCAAACTGAGTTGATTCACCTTCTCCCTCAGCAGCTTCTGCAACTCGTCGTGTAGGACTCCATACAGCAGCTTCCCATCTCCGATGCTTTCCCACAATGTGACAGGACCCATCGGTGAACAGGGCATATCTCCTCTCATTTTCTGGTAGCTTGTTGTACAGTGGGGCTTCTTCAGCATGGATCACCTCCTCCTCTGATGACATCCCAAAGTATTTGCCTTCTGGCCAGTCCATAATCACTTCCAAGATTCCTGGACGACTGGGATTTCCTATTTGAGCCCGCTGGGTAATCAGTGCAACCCACTTGCTCCATGTAGCATCAGTTGCATGATGCGTAGAGGAGATCCTTCCTCTGAACATCCAGCCAAGTACTGGCAGTCGGGGTGCCAGGAGGAGCTGTGCTTCAGTACCGACCACTTCTGAAGCAGATCGAACTCCTTCATATGCTGCCAATATCTCCTTTTCAGTTGGAGTGTAGCGGGCCTCAGATCCTCTGTATCCCCGACTCCAAAACCCTAGGGGTCGACCTCGAGTTTCCCCAGCTTCTTTCTGCCAGAGGCTCCAGCTGGGGCTATTCTCCCCGGCTGCGGTGTAGAGCACATTCTTTACATCTGGTCCTGTTCGGACTGGCCCCAGGGCTACTGCATGAACTATTTCCTGCTTAATTTGTTCAAAGGCTTGTTGTTGCTCAGGGCCCCATTCAAAATCGTTCTTCTTACGGGTTACATGGTAGAATGGCTTTACAATCAGACTGTAATTTGGAATGTGCATTCTCCAAAACCCCACGACACCTAGGAAAGTTTGTGTTTCCTTTTTGCTAGTTGGTGGAGACATAGCTGTTATTTTGTTGATCACATCCATTGGGATTTGACGACATCCATCTTGCCATTTTATTCCTAAAAACTGGATCTCTCGTGCAGGTCCTTTATTTTGTTTTATGGCAAAACCAGCCTTCAGAAGGATTTGGATTATTTTCTTCCCTTTCTCAAAAACTTCCTCTGCTGTGCCACCCCACACAATGATGTCATCGATGTACTGCAGATGTTCAGGAGCTTCCCCCTGCTCCAGCGCAGACTGGATCAATCCATGGCAAATGGTAGGGCTATGTTTCCACCCCTGGGGCAGCCGATTCCAAGTATATTGGACTCCCCGTCCAAGTAAAGGCAAACTGTGGCCTGCACTCTGCTGCTAGAGGGATGGAGAAAAATGCATTAGAGATATCAGTTGTGGCATACCACTTGGCTGCCTTTGATTCCAGTTCATACTGGAGTTCTAGCATGTCTGGCACTGCAGCGCTCAGTGGGGGTGTGACTTTGTTCAGGCCACGATAGTCCACCGTTAGTCTCCACTCACCATTAGATTTTCGCACTGGCCATATGGGACTATTAAAAGGTGAATGAGTCTTACTGATCACTCCTTGGCTCTCCAGTTGATGAATCAGCTCATGGATGGGAATCAGGGAGTCTCGGTTGGTGCGATATTGCCACCAGTGCACAGTTGTAGTAGCGATTGGCACTTGTTGTTCTTCAGCCCTCAACAACCCCACAACAAAAGGGTCCTCCGAGAGACCGGGCAAGGTAGACAACTGTTTAATGCCCTCTATCTCTAAGGCAGCTATGCCAGAAGTCCAGCAGAACCCTTTGGGGTCCTTGAAATATCCTCTTCTAAGATAGTCTATGCCAAGGATGCACAGAGCATCTGGGCCAGTCACAATACAGTGTTTTTGCCACTCATTCCCAGTTAGACTCACTTCAGCTTCTAACACAGTCAACTGCTTGGATCCCCCCGTCACTCCATGAATACTGATGGGCTCTGGCCCTTCATAGTTTGATGGCATTAGAGTACATTGTGCACCAGTATCTACTAAAGCCTTATACTTCTGTGCATCTAATGTGCCAGGCCATCGAATCCACACAGTCCAATAAACTCGACTGTCCCTTTCCAACCCCTGGCTGGAGGCAGGGCCCCTCTAATCCTGGTCAGAATCTTCATTCCTGTGTTTAAGGGACTGCCTGCTGGAATTTGGAGCAGCAAACTTTTCAGAAAACCCCTTTTTCCTGCTTGTTTTCTTTTGCAACTCACGTACCCGTGCCTCTAGGGTATCGGTGGATTTTCCATCCCATTTTCTCATGTCCTCTCCATAGTCACATAGGTAAAACCACAAGACAGCATGAGGTGTGTATCCACCATATCATCTTCCTTGCACGGATGAGCGCTTACCTCTAATAGCAGAGACATTGGTTTGTACGGGGGGGAGGAAAGTACACTATTTTTAAGTTGCTGGACCTCTTCAGAAAGTTTCTCCGAAGTATTCTCTTTTAGTTGCTGGACCTCTTCAGAAAATTTCTCCAAAGTATTCTCTTTTAGTTGGTGGACGCTTTCAGAAAGTTTCTCCACGGCTGAGACACAGGCCTGTAGGGAAGAGGAGAGACTTTCTTCATACTGCCGGAGTTGTTTAACCCCATCACCCACTGAGGGTTCCTCATCCTCTTTCCAGGCCATTATTGCCAATGAGCTGGCATATGATGATGGTGCACTCCGTACAAACTTCCGCCACATGGGTCGTGTACACTTGACTTCATCTGGATCTGTGGGTATTTGTCCATTGTCTGGGTTCTCATAAATCAACTCCTGTATGGCTAATTCCCTCAGGTACTGGATTCCCTTCTCCATAGCGGTCCACTTGCCTGGCAGACACACGAGTTCTTCCTTGTAGGGATACCTTTCCCTTACACCGTACAGGAGACGCCTCCAGAGGCTGTAGGATCGTACTCCATCTCCAATTGCTTTGTCAATGCCTGCGTCTCTAGCAAGGGATCCCAGCCGACTGGCTTCCCTGCCATCTATATCCACATAATTGGCTCCAGTATCCCAGCACCGGAGCAGCCAGGTGACAAGCTGCTCACCTATGCAGCGACCAAAATCTTTTTGCATATCTCGTAGCTCACGCTGGTGTAGGCTTCGGGAAACTAGTGCTGTTTTTTCAACATCCCCATCTTCATCGTCCTGCATCCCTGATGGCCCAGCCTCGTCTTCTCTGCGTTCTAAACGACCTGAGTCTCTATACCATTTTTTCACCTTGTCTACAGGGGCAACTTGTACTGGTATAGTTCGTTTCTCTGACTCAGCCACAGAGTCTGCCACGGGTTGGAATACACTCTGCAGGGCCAACTTGCACTGCTACAATTCGTTTCTTTGGCCCAGCCACAGGGTCTGCCACAGGGGTTGGAATACAGTCTGCAGGGCCAACCTGTACTGCAACAGTTCGTTTCTCTGGCCCAGCCACAGGAGCTGGAGCGGCTGCAGGGGCTGGAGCGGTGCAGGAGCAGGAGCTGGAGCGGCTGCAGGAGCAGGAGCTGGAGTGGCTGCAGGAGCAGGGGCTGGAGCAGCTGCAGGAGCAGGGGCTGGAGCGGCTGCAGGGGCTTTTTATTTATTTTAATTCACATTTTGCCAACATATCTGCTTTCCATTGGTTTTCTAACTAATTCTTTATTTCCCTCCCCTTCCCAACACCAAGCAATGAAATGCCTTAATGTTTGATCTTCCTCTGGCCTCCATGCTATTCCAAACCTCTTCTATCAACTTCTTCAGGCACAGACTGTCTAGGACCTGTCCTACATGATTTTCAGCTAGTGTTTCAAATGAGATCTTTAAGAAATACTGAAACCTAAAAATAGCAAAGTCACTTACCAATGCTAAGATTTTTGTCATTATGTACAGAATTACTTTGGCAATTGCTCACCAGATGCTAACTCACAGCCTTGTGATTTTCACTTCTGTGTCCTCTGATCTTTACAAAACATTCCTCTCATTCAGACTTAACGACCTGCAAATTCTTCTGAGGCCTTCCTGATTCTCTTAGTTTTTTTTCCACACTAAGCTGGAGCTTCCAGGTCCAGAGACAATATTCCGTCTCTTACAATAGTGAAGGAATATTTATTGTGGTTACAGCACTAGAGCCACAATTTTGAAGCTTTTTTTTTTTCCTATTCATTCCTTTGTGCTGCTTAGTAGATGATGAATAATATACTCCATTGCACCACTGGCAGTTCATAAAATGTACACTTTTTTTTTTTTTTTTTTGTCTTCCTTAATATAAGGACTTCAAAAGAGATATGACACTTAAGCTATTACAGTTAATAAATTATTATAGATCTTTCTGAAATATAATGTGAATGAACTCTGGTCTGTCAATGAATTCTCATTCATTGGTATGAAATGGAAAAACATGAGAATTTTCCTTCAATACCTTATACATGCATTTTTTAATATAACAGTAATTGTCAAAAATAAGTCTTTCCAGCTACTGATAGTTCTTTGGAACAGATAAGCAGTTAGTTCAGTGTCAGAACTGCCAATAATATTTTAAATCAAATTTTAATATTTTAACAAAAAAAAAAAAATTATAGTAGCATTACACTTTTATTTGGGAAAGTATGAGAGAAAGATTGAATGGACTGATGAAGACATCTTGGCCTAAGTATCCCCTGAATTTTTATTTAATGGCTTACTTAGATCATTTATCTTGGCATTTAATGTATGCATCCTCTTAAAGAAAGTAAGTATGAAAAGAATTCTGAATGACATGGGGAAAACAAACAAACAAACAAGCAAACAAACTTTAAATATTTAGGCTGTTTTGTGCCAGAACCCTGGAAATGTGGAAACATTAGAAGCTCTAAGGCTTAGGCTTAGCACAGGCTTTTGAAGCATGAGGACCAAAACTCTGTGAGCTGATCCCGTCACAGCCAGAAGCTTTGAATCTCAGACTTGCCTGTTGAATTTTCTGATTATTTCAGAAATAGTCTATGCAAATTCTCTTTAAATTCCTTTCAACTTTTCAGCATCTATTGCAAAAGGAATATTCCAACTATATGTATAATTAATTTGAATTTCTTTTAGCTCTTTAACTAAAAGAAAATAAAATGTTCTGATTGAACAGTTGATTAAAGTAAACATTTCCAATATTACTGGGAATTCAAATAGTACTGAGGGCTGAACATGAAACATTACTTTGGTCATATTTAACAAAACAGTATGAAAAATTGCAAATGAAAACCAAGATTTCCAAATAGGTTTCTGTTCTGTTGTTCTCCAACTATTGGCTAAACTGAAAGCATGAGATATTCCTCACACTATGTAATTACAGCTTGTCATCTTTTCCCAAATAACACATTTGATATGACCTGATAAGAAATTTGGTGGAGTTTCAGACCAAGGAATGATATACCTACTGGGAACTTCCTGTAATTTACTGAGTTATACTGCAAAATATTAAGAAAATGAAAGCATTTTTCAAAGTCTTTTGTGTCAGGGTTTTCTATGTATTTCAGCATAAAGTAAGACTGCCTTTTTCACTTGTGATTCTGACAAAGTTTTTTTAGAAAAGAAATAAAGTGGTTTCAAGATAGATCATGATTCTTTTTACAGCAACTATTGTTCATGAGTTCAAACAACTACTTAATATCCTAATAAAAATCTTGAAAGACAACTGAGTGCAAATCGAGACATATATACTGTGATGTTAAGAATTCCTTCAGGTAGATCCCTGCATGTGGGGTCTTGAGGTATTTCTCTGTACATATACTAGAAGTTTTGAATACAATATTCTAAGTAAAAATTGAAAAATCTAAAATTTTAACAGATGACTTTTTGACTTTTTTATATTTTAATGAAATATTTTTCTTCCATACTTTCATAATTCCATACTTAGGTCATGTTTAGTTCTAAAAGTCTCCACCAAAAATAAAAATAATAAAAATTATATATATATATACATATATAACCACCATCTAATTATGATTTTTATTTCCATAAATTTGATTCTGAATTGATTTTGTAAATGTTTTCTTCAGCTAATTAGCCAGGTGCCTACTATGTGTATTTGAGATACTTTCAGGTACTAGATATACTGGAACATTGGGAGAGAAGGTTTAATCTAGACATGTATTACGGATTGATGCATCACTGGACTGCAGATGACTAGTCCAGTCTCAGAGAGGTCACTCAAAAAAAATAAATTTATAAACATAACACAGATCATAAAACTATACATTTCTACAGATAACACTGTATTTATTGTCTGTAACAACTATATGCATTGTTTGAATATACAACTAAAATAACCATAAATTGCAATGTCTAAAAGATATCTGTGAGTTCCCTTCCCTTCCCCCCTCCTTCCCTTCTCTTCCCTCCCTTGTGCAAGGGCCAGAAAATGGAACACTAGAGGTTCCCTCTGATGTTAGGAAGCACTTCTGTCCTGTCAGGATGATGGAGCACAGGGAGATTGTGGAGTCTCCTCCTTGGAGATCTTCAAAAACTGCCTGGTCATGGGCCTTAGCAACTTGCTCTGGGTAACCCTGCTTGAGCATAGGGTTGAACCAGATGAGGTCCTTCCAACCTTAACTGTTCTATGATTCTGTGACTTCAAATTTATACATGGATAAATTTCCAGAAGCACCTTTAATTCAGTTTCCAATGAAGCAGAAATGTTCAGAATGGCTTAATGAAAAATATGCAAAAGTTAAATAAATAAATAAATAAATAAATAATGCCATATGATACTATTTTTTATTTCCATTATAGAAATTCCATAGATGGAGCACACTACAGAAAACCTTATTAACATATTTGGAATTTGTATTGCCATGAAACACTTAAGCTATACACAATTTATCTGCTGCCAATACACGAAAAAGAAAAATTGATACATATTTCTGAAGCTTAGAATAACTACTGCAAAAAGGCATACTTCCTGTCATCCTAGAAACAAAAGTAATTTAAAATTCCCTAAAATTGAAAACTGCTGAAATACAATATACAATCAATCAGAAAGGTTCTTACAGTAAGCATAAAACAATATTTTGTAAGATTACAACTGTACTCCCTGCAAAATCATCTGAGCATATTTTCCAACTAAGGCAATATTTTTCTTCGATGATGTACCTTACACTGTCTACTTAGATTGGCTTTCTCTCAAGCCTGTTCCAATTTAGAGTGAAACTGAACTTTATTAGGTACCCTGGGAAGGGGCAAGGGAGTGAAATAGAAAACCATCCTTAGTAGTATTACTTATTTCTTATTTATTCCAGCACACAGCCTGCTGCTCTACTAAACTGACCATAATACTTAGTAGAAATGTTCCAATGAACCTCATAATTACTTAATGAATGCAACATACAATGTCTATAACCGTAATTAATTTGAAACTGAAACAGATATCTGCAATATATACTAGTGAAATTAAAGTAAATGGCATCATACATCCCCCAAAACTTACAATAACCTATGAATTCATTTTTGAATGTCATAAGCAAACCTGCAAATTGAAAAAAAAAAAAAAAAAAGAAAAAAAAAAATAAGTTCATGTCACACATTTAGTAGTGTATCTGTATCAGATGGGAAAAAATCTTATTCTTGCTGATAGGTATAGAAATCACTAAGCTCTGATGTACTCAAATTCCCTTCTATATGCAAATTTAAAAGTTGTCTTTTATTAACATTTCCTCCTTTAATCTTCATACATGATTCAGTCTAATGTACAAAATGGTGGAGTCTTAAATAAAGAATCTTAATTTTTCTAAGTTAAAGCAGAGGCGATTTTAACCTGGTTTATTTTTCATATCTGTTCAATTAAATTCTCAGCTTTAGAACAAAACTTGGGGTGTTGAGTGTCATCTGTATTGAACAAATGCCATCTGTTTGTCAAGGTAGTGACTTACATCATCCACTCCAAGCCGAGAGCAGGATATGGAATGAGGTGGGCCAAGTATGGGGCACTAGTAGCTAATTTTCAGTATTTCATAATTCTTACTTTACAGACTACATGAAGCCTGTCATTTAATAAGCTCTTCCATCTCATATTCAGAAACTGTACCTCTTAATATACCCAATGTTTTTTGCAAAGTAGGTATTTCTCATTCAATCCTCATATGCTAAGGGCACCACATTGTTTTAGTGAGTGACATCAATAGTTCCCAACAGAGCAGAATATTTTTTCCTTTAAGTTCAAGCCATTAATATATACCAGTTAGCAGATGCATCCAAAAGCAGTTTTATGAGATATTTTTCATTCAACAGTTTTGTCTCTGGTCATACAAACAAAACAAGGGCTTTTTAAACAAAGAGGTCAAACATATTTACAGTTTTGTCAATGCCACAACATGGCACTGATAACTCTTTCTTACACTGAAAACATGATTATATCGATCACTCTGCAATCAGAAAAGCTACTAGGGGGGCAGGCTATTGAACATAGGCTTTTTAATTCCCTTTTTTCAAATATCTGCATGGTCATCAAAAGAGAATTTGGATGTAATGGAAAGCAATTTTAAGGCTCAAAAATAGTCAAGGGGATCAGAATTTTACTTTGAGATATTCTGTTTCATCATTAAAGATATTTAAGGTATTTATATCTAGACGTGATTCTTCTTTGTACATAGTATTTTCATTTCAAAACTTGTGACTGGCACCAATGATGTGTGCTTCTCAGTGACTTTTAGTTAGGAACAAGTGGAGGGGATAAAGCAAAACACAGTTTATCACTCCCAAAGTCCATCTCCAGCACTGTCAACAGGCAGTTGCAAGTTCATTGGAGAAATATTCAAGGTGGACTATAATGGGCCCCAATGTGACATTAAAAAAAAGATTATATATAGACTACAAATCATTTCACATTTCCCCTCATGCATCTCATAACTTTTCCTTCAAATATATATACATATATATATATATAATATTATATATATTTATTATATATAATAATATATAATATATAATAATAAATATAATATTTTATATATATATATATATATATATATATATATATATTAAAGTGTTTATATTTTCATGTGAAAATTAAAATCCTTTCATCCTTGGCCTAAAAAGAAAGGCATTCTGTGGACTAAGGTGGACAGGGATGTTCTCTTTCATTATCATGGGGACATTCCCACAGGTCCTGAGCAAGAAGAGCAGGACAAGTTAAGCAGTGGTAGCTGGAGTCAAGAGTAGAGTCCAGAACAGCAGACAGCCCACAGTGATGAGACAGCTCTAGGCAGGAAGTCAAATCAGAAAGGGAAATTCAGGATTTGGCTCAACAATGGGAGCGAGCATCAGCCAGCAACCCCAGGATCCCACCAGGGAAGCACTTCTTGACAAAACAAGGCCAAGGCTGAGCCAGAAAGGGAAATCCAAGGTCAGGGTGAGGGTCAGATGTTGCAAAGGCTTTCCCCCTGTGTCTTTCTCATACAACAATTTCCAAAATCAAATGTAAAGAACAAAGGCACCCAGATCTCTGGGACAAATGATTTCAGGTAAATTCTGGGTTCTGTTGCTCCCTCAGGGCATAAAAATTATTAGCTCTTTCTGGACAAAGTTGAGTTAGAATAGCAAAAGTTTTTGCTATTTCTAAATATACTTTTCTTCCTGTTTCACAAGAAAGATTTCGGGTGTAGGAGGCACGACAATATTAGCTGCCCTTTTTGTTTTTCAGGTTGTTTAATTAAGATGAGATGTACGGAATTATCCATCCATCTCTTTGGTTTCTCAGTGATCAGCAGTATTAAATTTTTCTAAAGTCCTGTCATCTGCTAACTCTGGCAGAGAATCCACATGGCTACCATTACAGATCCTGTTAGCCATGTAATAATTGATGAAAACTTAATAACAATTTGTATATTCTCTATTAGCAACAACAATAATTGTGGCTAAGGATGATTAAATAAAGAAAAAATGAATATCTGTGTTAGTGGAATAACTTGCACTGACACAGAATCTTAAATCAATTCTATGTTAATGAATCTTTTCAATTCAAGGAGCTGAGGGATTTGAAATTACTAAAGACAAAAAAAAAAAAAAAAAAATCATTTTGAAACTTCAGAAAGGTTGAACTGTATATCCAGAATCTTTGTAATGGCATTTCAGCAAATGCTCAACCCGCCCAAGAAGCCTCGAAAAAAAGTCACCACTGCCACTGTCTCCCATCCATCGCAAAACAACTGCATTCTGGAGGTCTGAAGAAAACTCCAGATTTACTGCAGTATTTCCTAGGAACAGAAGCAAAGCTCCAGATACTACCACTAAATTTAAGGAAAGTGAAGTGTTTTGTGGTTTTTTTTTTTTTTTTTTTTTTTTTTTTTTGTTATTGGCTGTGGTAGGTAGGTTGGTAGTTGATTGGTTTGGAGATTTGGATTTGTTAACATTTATTTATTTATTTTTAATCAAAGGTCTTTCAAGCACTACATATGGTTACAGGGTTCTCCATAATTTAAAAGTACAGAAGAATTCACCCTGTAAAGATTTTTCTATTTCTAGGCCAAAGATATGTTAGTTATCAGCTACTTAGAGTTGTTGGACTTTAGCTAAGGTTTCAATGGAATGGTAATATTGATTCCAAAACTTGTTGTAATACTGATAGATTAGGTAATTCTAGGTATTTTGGCTTGAAGATATGATTGAAGATATGATTGTAATTAGTATGCTTAATTAGTATGCTTAACACGATTTATAATCTTACTATATTTTGATTTGTAAACTATTGCCAATTAAAAATAAATAAATATAGAGTTGTTGTGGTTTATTCCAGGCATCAGTTAAGCACCATGCAGCCATTTGCTCTCTGTCACACACACATACACACACTGAATGTGGGAGAGAATAAATAAATAAATAAATAAATAAATAAATAAGCTTGTGGATTGAGGTAGAGACAGTTTATTAGGACAGAAAATAAAAGAAAATAAAATAATAATGATAGTACTACTACTACTACTAATGGGTACAAAACAAGTGATGCACAATGCAATTGCTTACCACCCACTGACCAATGCCCAGCCTATCTCTGAACAGCGGTCCCTCCTCCCTGGCCAGCCACCCCATAGTAATCATTCAGAATGATACCATTTGTTATGGGATATCCCTTTGGCTGTTTGGAGTCAGCTGTCCTGATTCTGTCCCCTCCCAGTTCCTGCTGCCTGCCCAGCCTGCTCGCTTGCAGGACAGTGTGAGAAGTTGAAAAGTCCTTGGCTTAGTGTAAGCACTGCTCTATAGCCTGTCAACCACCAGCATGTTATCAACATTATTCTCATCCTAGATCCCAAACACAGCACCCTACCAGCTACCAGGAGGGAAATTAACTCTATGCTAGCTGAAACCAGGACAAGAGTAAATAATGCTTATTGTCAGGAAAATTGCTGGGACTACCTGAGGTTCGTGTTTTTATTAATTACAAAGCAGACCTCAGAATCAATTTGGTTGACCTTATATACTCTGTCTTCCAGGCAACTAGCTTGTGACTTCTTTCCACTCAAGTAAAAAGTGACAGCCTCCATGTAAACCAAAATGTTATTTCCATTCCTTCTGATTTTGAAAATACCAATGTTTCATATATGAATTTAGTACAAATATTATTGTAAAAACCTTTGCAATCAAAGTGATAAGTCTTGATTAGGAAATGGTGTTAGCATATAGAGAAAATGGAGCAACAAGACAGAGCATAGTGTTTACAAAAAGCACATAGTGTGCATGAAAGCAGGACAGTGTTATAAATAAAATCAAATTCTCTTTTATTAATCTGGAGAGTAAATGCAGTCATTTATAAGCAGAACAATTACTAATTTTTGGCACTTTCTTTACAAAATAAGTGTATAAATCCCTGAAGAGATTTCCTGCTAGCAAATAGTACTCCATCTGTGTAAGCAAACAAATAGAGCTTGGGAGTCTAGCATACATTTATAAAAGCAAACAAATAAAGAAACAAAAACTGTAAGTTCACACTCAGAGAATGAACAATGAAAATGCATATTTAAATCATAAGAAATAGATGCAAAGATAAATGTAAAGCCTGTTATTATGAATTCTCTGTTTGTACATATTATTCCTAATTTCTAATAGTGTTTACGACCTGTTAGAGTTAATGTACAGATGCCATGATTTTCAGGAGTAATGATCACTATCCAAGATGTTCCAAGTCGTTCCACTACCAGGTACATGTGCCTGGCACACTAAGAATGGTGCAAACAGATTTATGACTGCAGACTGTGGTTTTCTTCAATTCCAGTTTGGCTTGCTTAGGTTATCCCTATTAACTTAAATCCATATTCATGTATTTCCTTGATTAAGCAAAGCAGCCCATAAATTAGTTTTATCCCATATGCCACATATTTCATGATCTCCTTTTTTTTTCCTTTCTTTTTCCTTTCCTTTTTTTTTCTGTATATCTTATATTTCAACACTTGACTTTCAGATACTGTAAGCTTTGCCACTCAGTCCATATGGAAGCCCGTGGTAGAACTACAAGTTATTGATTAAGCAACATTCAAGACCATAACCTAAGACAACAACTGCGTGTGTTTGAAATCATGAGTTCAAATTTTAGAGGAAAAATTGCAAGGCTGCTCAGGGACAGGATGGGCAATACTCAGCAGGTGGTAAGCAATACCACTGTGCCTCACATGTTCTCTAAAGTATTTTACCCTTATCTATCCTAATAAACTGTTCTTATCTCAATCCACCTGATTACTATTTATGTTATTTTATTTTATTTTATTTTATTTTATTTTATTTTATTTTATTTTATTTTATTTTATTGACTTTATTTTACTTTTTTAATATATATATTTTTTTAATTATTTCTCTCCCCTAACCCACTGGGAATGAAAAATGGTAAAAATGTAAAGAAAAGCATTCTGGGAGTTCCTGACAAACATCTCAAGGACAATGCAGTCATTGTTCATAGCCAGCATGGGTTCATGCAGGGAAGGTGCTGCCTAATTAACTCGATTTCCTTTTATGAAGTGCTCACCCATCTAGTTGGCCAAGGTGAAGCAATAGATGCCACCTACTTATATTTCAGCCTAGATTGGGTATCATTTCTCACAGTCTCCTTCTGGACAAACTCACCAGTACACAGGTAGAGCAATGCATAATGCAGTAGGTGAACAAGGGGCTGACGGGTCGGGCTCCAAGGGTTATCATAAATGGGGCTGCATCAGGCTGGTGGCCAGTCACCAGGGGACTTCTGAAGGCCTCTGTTTTAAGGGCCCGTTTTCTTCAATGTTGTCCTGACTTGCATGTAGGACTTGAGGGCATATTGTGTTGATTTACAGATGACACAAAACTGGGAGGAGTGGATGACTCCATCGAGGGTAGGGAGGCCTTGCAGAGAGATCTTGACAAAGTAGAGAGCTGAGCAATCCCCAACAAAATGTGGTTTAGCAAGAGCAAGTGCCAGATTCCACACCTGGCAACAGGCAACGTTAGCAGTACAGACAGTCTGGGGTTCGAGAGGCTGGAGAGCAGCCTCACAGAGAGGGATATGGGAGTTCTGGTCGAGTTGAACATGAGTCAGCCATGGGCCCTGGCAGCCAGAAGGGGCAATTACATCCTGGGGTGACTCCAGCACAGCATCGTAGCTTGTCGGGGGAAGGAATTGCTGTGCTCTGCCCTGCACTCTGTCAGCTTCACCTTGAATCACAAAATCACTGAATCATCTAGGTTGGAAGAGACGTTCAAGACCACTGAATCCAAACTCTGACCTACCACTAACAAGTCCTCCACTAAACCATATCACTAAGCTTTACATCTAAATGTCTTTTAAAGACATCCAAGGATGGTGACTCAACCACTTCCCTGGGCAGCCTGTTCCAATGACTAACAACCCTTTCCGTAAAGAAGTTCTTCCTAACATCCAACCTAAACCTCCCCTGGCACAACTTGAGCCCATTCCCCCTCGTCCTGTCACCAGACACGTGGGAGAACAGACCAACCCCCACCTCGCTACAGCCTCCTTTAATGTACCTGTAGAGAGTGATAAGTTCACCCCTGCGCCTCCTCCAGGCTGAACAATCCCAGCTCCCTCAGCTGTTCCTCATAAGACTTGCTCTCCAGAACCCTCACCAGCGCCCTCCAAAGAGGAGGTCTGACAGCAACCTGGACTCTCCCCAGCCCTGCAAGGGGCAATGGGTTTGCCTTTGCCTGAGGCAGAAGTAGCCCAAATTGTCTTACCCAGCATGTTTCTCACATGCACTACAGGAACTTTATCCCCTTCTACAGTACATAACAGGTTTAACTGGGCAAGTCCAGCTCGGTTGGCAGATCCCCTAGTATTGACTAACCAGGTGGCCTTTGCCAAATGAGTAACACAATTTTTGAATTTCCCAGAATCCATTGCTTTCGGTGTAGTCTTTAACAGTCCATTGTATCGCTCACCTTTCCCGGAGGCTGGTGCATGATTGGACATGTGGTACACCCACTCAATACCATGTTTTATGGCCCAAGTGTCTGTAAGGTTTTTTCAGAAAGGAGTCCCATTGTCTGACTCAATTCTTTCCTGGGTGCCATGTCACCACAGGACTTCCTTTTCAAGGCCCAGGATAGTGTTCTGGGTAGTGGCACGGGGCACAAGATATGTTCCCAGCCATACAGCGGTTGTTTCCACCACTGTAAGTATGTGGTACTGTTGTGGGTTTGAGGGAGTATGATGTAATCAATCTGCCACACCTCTCCATATTAATATTTCAGCCATCATCCTCCATACCAAAGAGGCTTTAACCACTTGTCTTGCTTGATTGCAGCACATATTTGACAGTAATGAATAATCTATGCAATAGTGTCCATGGTCATGTCCACCCCTCGATCACGAGCCCATCTGTATGTTGCATCACTGCCTTGATGCCCTGAAGTGTCATGGGCCCATACAGCTATAAATAATTCACCCTTATGTTGCCAGTCCAGGTCCACCTGAGCCACTTCAATCCTAGCAGCCAGATCCACCAGCTGATTGTTTTGATGTTCTTCAGTAGACCAATTCTTGGCCACATGAGCATCTGCATGGTGTACTTTTACAACCAGGTTCTCCACCCAGGCAGTAATATCTTGCCACAACGCAGCAGCCCAGATGGGTTTGCCCCTGCGCTGCAAGTTGTTCTGTTTCCACTGCTGTAACCACCCCCACAGGGCATTTGCTACCATCCATGAATCAGTACAGAGATAGAGAACTGGCCACTTTTCTCATTCAGCAGTATCTAAAGCCAGCTGGGTGACTTTCACTTCTGCAAACTGACTCTATTCACCTTCTCCCTCAGCAGCTTCTGCAAATTGTCATGTAGGCCTCTGATGCTTTGCCACAATACGACAGGACCCAGCAGTGAACAGGGCATATTGCTTCTCATTTTCTAGTAGCTTGTTGTACAGTGGGGCTTGTTCAACACAGGCCACCTCCTCCTCTGGTGATACATCAAAATATTTGCCTTCTGGCCAGTCCATAATCACTTCTAAGATTCCTGTGTGACTGGGTTTTCCTATTCAAGCCTGCTGAGTAATCAGTGCAACCCACTTAATCCATGTAGCATCGGTTGCATGATGTGTAGAGGGGACCCTTCCTTTGAACATCCAGCCAAGTACTGGCAGTCAGGGTGCCAGGAGGAGATGTACTTCAGTACCGACCACTTCTGAAGCAGATCAAATTTCCTCATATGCTGCCAATATCTCATTTTTGGTTGGAGTGTAGTGGGCCTCAGATCCTCTGTATCCCCAGCTCCAAAACCTTAGGGGTCAACTTCAAGTTTCCCCAGGCTCTTTCTGCCAGAGGCTCTCCCCAGCTGCAGTGTAGAGCCCATTCTTTACATCTGGTCCTGTTTGGACTAGCCCAAGGGCTACTGCATGAACTATCTCCCGTTTAATTTGTTCAAAGGCTTGTCATTGATCGGGGCCCCATGTGAAATCATTCTTCTTATGGGTTACTTGATAGAGCAGGTTTACAGTCAGTCTGTAATTTGGAATGTACATTCTCCAAAACCCCATGGCACTTAGGAAAGCTTGTGTGTCTTTTTTTGCTAGTTGGTGGAGACATAGCTGTTATTTTGTTGATCACATCCATTGGGATTTGACGACATCCATCTTGCCATTTTATTCCTAAAAACTGGATCTCTTGTGCATGTCTTTTAACTTTATTTTGTTTTATGGCAAAAACCAGCCTTCAGGAGGTTTTGGACTATTTTCTTGACTTTCTCAAAACCTTCCTCTGCTGTGTCACCCCACAGCATGATGTCATTGATGTACGGCAGGTGTTCAGGAGCTTCCCTCTCTTTTGGGGCAGACTGGATCAATCCATGGCAAATGGTAGGGCTATGTTTCCACCCCTGGGGCAGCCGATTCCAAGTATATTGGACTCCCCTCCAAGTAAAGGCAAACTGTGGCCTACACTCTGCTGCTAAAGGGATGGGGAAAAATGCATGAGCGATACCGATTGCGGCATACCACTTGATTCCAGTTCGTACTGGAGTTCTAGCATGTCTGGCACTTCAGCGCTCAGCGGTGGCGTGACTTTGTTCAGGCCACAATAATCCACTGTTAGTCTCCACTCACCCTGAAACTTTCTGGCCATACGAACTATTAAAGTGTGAGTGAGTCTTTCTGATCACTCCTTGCCTGTCCAGTTGATGAATTAGCTTATGGATGGGAATCAGAAAGTCTTGGTTGGTGTGATATTACTGCCAGTGCACAGCAGTCGTAGCAATTGGCACATGTGCAGAAAGCCCACCAGTACCCTTCTGGGACCTTGAAATATCCTCTCCTGAGAAAGTCTATGCCAAGGTTGCACAGAGCGTCCGGACCAGTCACAATACGGTGCTTTTGCCATTCATTCCCAGGTAGGCTCACTTCAGACTCCACTAAAGTTAACTGCTGGGATCCCCCTATGACCCCATAAATACAGATGGGTTCTGCCGCTTTATAGATTGATGGCATTATAGTACACTGTGCACCCGTGTCTACTAAAGCCTTATACTTCTGTGCATCTGATATGCTAGGCCATGGAATCCACACAGTCCTATAAACCTCATTGTCCCTTTCCTCCCCTTGACTCTAGGCAGGGCCCCTCTAATCCTGGTCAGAGTATCCATTACTGTGTATGGGGGACTGCCTGCTGGAAATGGGAGCAGCAAGTTTCTCAGAGAACCCCTATTTTCTGTTTGTTTTTCCTTGCGACTCATGTATCTGTGCCTCTAGGGTCAAGGTAGATTTTCTATCCCATTTTCTCAGATCCTCTCCATAGTCATGTAGGTAAAACCACAGGGTGGCACAGGGTATGTACCAACTATATCTTCTTCCTTGCACAGAAGGACGCTTACCCCTGATAGATGAGATACTGGTTTGTACAGCTGGAGAGGAAGATAAATTCTCTTTATTTTGGTGGATCTCTTCAGAATGTTTCTCCACTGCTGAGACTCAGGCCTGTATGGAAGTGGAAAGACTTGTTCTGGATGCCATCTCCAAGTAATTGGAAGGGAAGAAAGTTATGAGGAGTAGTCAGCATGGATTCACCAAGAGGAAATAATGCTCAACCAACCTCATTGCCTTCTATGATAGCATCACTAGCTGGATAGATGGGGGGAGAACAGCGGATGTTAACTGCTTTGACTTTAGCAAGGCTTATGATATTGTCTCCCATGACATCCTGCTAACAAAGCTGAGAAAGTGCAGGATAGATGAGTGGGCAGTAAGGTGGGTACAGAACTGGCTGGCTGGTCAAGCTCAGAGGGTGCTAATCAGCAGCACAGAGTCTGGCTGGAGACCTGTGACTAGTAATGTTCTACACGTGCTAGGTCTGGTCTTACTCAACATCTTCATCAATGACCTTGATGAGGGAAATGTGTCCACCCTGAGTAAGTACGCCGATGATACAAAGCTGGGAGGAGTGGCAGACACACCAGAAGGTTGTGCTGCCATTCAGTGAGACCTGGACTGGCTGTAGAGCTGGCAGGAAGAAACCAATTGAGATTTAACAGGAGCAAGTGTAGAGTCGTGCACCTGTGAAGGAACAACCACATGTATCATTACAGGCTGGGGGATGACTTGCTGGAGAGGAGCTCTGTGGAGAAGGACCTGGGGGTCCTGGTGGATGACAGGTTGACCATGTGTGAGCATGAGCAGTGTGCCCTGGTGGCCAAGAAGGCCAATGGGATCCTTGTGTGCATTAAAAGGAGCGTGGCCAGGAGGTCAAGGGAGGTGATCCTCCCCCTCTACTCTGCCCTGGTCAGGCCTCACCTGGAGTACTGTGTCCAGTTCTGGGCTCCCTGGTACAAAAAGACAGGGATCTCCTGGAAAGAGTCCAGCAGAGGACCACAAAGATGATACAGGACCTGGAGCATTTCCCCTATGAGGAAAAGCCGAGAGACCTGGTTCTGTTCAGCCTTGAAAACAGAAGACTGAGGGGAGATCTTATCAATGTCTATAAATACCTCAGGTGTGGGAGACAGCGGGGTTTGGCCAAACTCTTTTCAGTGATCTGTGGGGACACGACAAGGGGCAATGGCCACAAAATGGATCACAGGAAGTTCTGCACCAATATGCAAAAGAACTTCTTCACAGTGAGGGTAACAAAGGGCTGCAATAGGCTGCCCAGGGAGGTTGTGGAATCTCCTTCTCTGGAGATATTCAAGACCTGTTTGGACACCTACCTGGGCAACCTGCTCTAAGGAACCTGCTTTGGCAGGGGGGTTGGACCCAATGATGTCTCATGGTCCTTTCAAACCCGTACAATACTGTGATTCTGTCATTCTGTGTAGTCTTTGGGAAACATCAGACTTGGTGGCCTTTTCATAATATCACAAATCCAGGCCCCGGGCAAGCAGCAAACCTCTCTGGAGAGATATCTGGATGGCAAATGGGTGCCTCAGTGATTCTCAGAGAGGAATCTCCAATTACTTAACACCCTTTATGCCTTTTTTGCAGCACTGGCTCTGATGCAAGTGGGAGACAGACCCAACAGTGTATGGCTGTCCTTTCTGAGGTCCTTGCTATTACTCTTGCAGTCTCCTTTCTCCCACCTTAGAACATTGCATCTGCTGTGCAGGGGCACCTCAAGGCCAAGGAGGAGATTTCTCCTGTGGCTCAGAGCAGAGACAAGTGTCTGCTCTGCTCTCCATTGTCCTCTGAGTCTTTGGAATGTATTCTCTTTGGAATGTATTGGTTCAGGGCTTGGGGCTTGGTTACCTTCCCCTTACTTCAAAGGGAGCTCAGGAAAGAGCTTGTGGGTGCTGCCAGCAAACGGGGGGGGGGGGGGGGTGTTCCTGGCCACAGGGCCCAAGGGCATGAGCCCAGGGCAAGGTGCATGAGCCCCCCATGATGGTGAGGACAGGGGGTCAGGTGAGGCTCAGTTTCTAGGAGGAGCTGATTCTTGTTTCTGTCTTCTATTTTCATATCAAAGCCAGGCTGAAAACCAGGGGACCACTTTATCCACAGCAGAGAAAGTGACACGTGCTAATATCTCTATATTAGAGAGTGTTTTGATGTTGTAGTGCTCGGGGCTGCAAATGGTAAGGCTGAGTACCTGTAGGTAAGGACCTGGGTGAAGGCCAATATGGCAGACATCTTGTTGGAGGTCTGTTACAGACTGCCAAACCAGGATGAAGAGATGGATGAGGCGTTCTGCAAGCAGTTGGCAGAAGTCACACAGTCGCCAGGGTCCCTTGGGAGTCAGTCATGAATGGCAAAGGGGTCCAGAAAGGCTGGATGTTCCTCAAGAGCTCCTCAAGAAGCATTCAAGGTGCAGGAGCAGGCTGTCTCTTTGAGCCATAAGATGAGTCGGTGGGGAAGAAGACTGGTGTGGCTGAACAGGTAACTTTTGCTGAGACTCCAGGAGAATGGTGGTAAATGCCCTTTTGGGGATGGTTTGTGCAGTGAAAGGAGAGCTGCTGGCAGCATAGGGGCCAACCCATCTGGGCTGATGCATTGTGGCAAGATCTTGCTGCCCATGTAGAGAACCTGGTTATAAATTGCCCACTTTGGATTTGATTATAATTCTAATTTCCAATTCCTTACACTTAAAACCTGCCTGTTAAATTGTATACGTTCCACACAGGAGAAAGTGTGTTATTTCTTCAACACCAGATCTGTCAAAGCACGCAGAATAACTACCAGCACCAGAAGTCATGCTCAACAGGACCTACGGAATTGTTAGATATATTAATGAGTATTATAGTGGAATAAATATGTTTGCCAGCCTAGGTACAGTATACTCGCCTTCACTGGTTTCATAGTTTAGTGAAGATAAACTATGAAAGATCAGAAGTCTGATGTAACTACTCCAATCCTATGGAGGAAATTAAAATAGCCACAGATGTACTGTAGAAACCTTAAATGTATTTACTATTCAGAAGTGATTTTACCCTTATATGAAGGTTTTTCAATTCATCACCATGAAAGTCAGTTTAGTGCCATTGCGGTAATCTCATACAGTGTTATTTTCTAGGCTTATCATGTCAAACAAGAGCTTTCAGCTTAAAAATTTCACCCCTTATTAGCACTGTTGACTGTGTATAATTATGTATTGATTCAGCTGTTTCCCCCAAGTGTAGGACTAATCTTCCAGTTTTTGGCTTAGTCACATAGAAATTCAGCCAGAAATAAGCTCTAAGCGAACCTTTTCCTGGCAAAGCAGAATACAGTAGACTTCATCTCTTTCAGTTACTCAGGCAAATAATAATATATACTTTTAAAATTTTCTGAGTATCAGGATCCTGTTTGGAAAAAAATTGAAATCTTGCTATCCAAGTGTATAAGACTTGGATCTTATAAGACTTATCCAAGTAAATAAGACATTCTGCTCACTTTTACCTATAAAGAATTTTGGAAAGATTTTTTTCTGTGTGCTTTTCTTTCATAGACAGATGAGTCCAGGATCAGGAACGCCCACTGAAAACTCATGTTTTTGAATTATTTCTATTTCTAAAAAGGACTAGGCAATTATTTTGCAAGATTTTTTTAAAAAAAATCTTTTTTTCAAACTGATCTATTTGAAGATATGCTTGTATCTCAAGTATCATGTCATTCTGTATCTCAGTGATGGTTATATTTTTAAAGCAAATATCTTCTTAAATTGGTGATACAAGTATGAGATAGCTGCAAATAATATATAATGGAAAAGAACAGCAACTTCCCAATTTTATGAAAGTCATGGGTGTGGTGGTTTGACTCAGCTGGGCAGCAGATCTCCACCACAACGACTCTCTCACAGCCCCTCCTCAAAGGGAAAGGGGGAGAAAATACAATGGAAAGGGCTCAAGGGCTGTGTGAAGGATGAGGAAATCACTCAACTACTATTGTCACAGGAAAAACTGACTCAGCATAGGGAGATTAGAGGAATTTATTACCTGTTATTAACACAGAAGTGTGTTATAAAGAAGACAAACTAATGCAGTTCCTGGACTCGTCTTCTCACAGAGGTCACCCTTTCAGTCCGCCGCTATCAAAAACTTGCCACATAAACCCAATACAACAGGAAATTTTCATTAGATTAATCTGTTTTTCTGAGCAATTAAGCCAGTAAATGGATAAGTCTCAACGTTACATAAACGTGCATGGGATGAGAAAATGTGTATTTAGGTATTGAAGAAAAGTATTCAGATGAAGTGGAAGATTAAGGAAAATGGAGGTAGTATAAAATGGGAAATTGTTCAAATATCATCTTGGAGTGGGGTGGGTGGGGAAGACGCACAAAGCAGAATTAATTTGTCACATTAATGATGAAAGACAAAGTCAAGTCACCATTTATTAAATCTTGAAAAAGGCTGTAGAGGACTATTGCAATGGGCAAAGCAGTCCAGGAATAATCACAGAATCACAGAATTTCTAGGTTGGAAGAGACCTCAAGATCATCGAGTCCAACCTCTAACCTAACCCTAACAGTCCCCACTAAACCATATCCCTAAGCTCTACATCTAAACGTCTTTTAAAGACTTCCAGGGATGGTGACTCCACCACCTCCCTGGGCAGCCTGTTCCAGTGCCTAACAACCCTTTCAGTAAAGAAGTTCTTCCTAACGTCTAACCTAAAAATCCCCTGGCGCAACTTAAGCCCATTCCCCCTCGTCCTGTCACCAGGCACGTGGGAGAACAGACCAACCCCCACCTCGCTACAGCCTCCTTTAAGGTACCTGTAGAGAGCGATAAGGTCGCCCCTGAGCCTCCTCTTCTCCAGGCTGAACAAGCCCAGCTCCTTCAGCCGCTCCTCACAGGACTTGTTCTCCAGGGTAAAAGAATGCCTTCTTTCCATTCAGTTTTTGTTGACAAATAGCATGTGGATAATTTAATTGGTTTAAACTAGAAGACAAATGTAATTTTTCAGACATAGAAAAAAGGTCTTAGTGATAGTATCATGAAGAAGGATAATGAAATGAAGAGAAATGAGGAATAAGGAAGGTATTTCCTGATTATGGCCAAAGTAAACTAGACTCAGATATAAGCAACCTTACACAACATTTGCAGGGTCTTTTACCCCTTCCACTGTGCAGTCCAAAGCCTCAAGGACACCAAATAATCTTGAGCCAAATAGTCTTGAGCTGACTTCTCCTGCCTTTACCCAAAGTGTGTTTAAAATCCCGTGCATTGTGAAGCTTCTGTGAATTGTTCTCTGTGTGGATGAAAATCTGATGGATTTCTGTTTTGTATCAACTCCAAGGCTGAAACATTTTCTGGCAGTCATGTTTCCGACAAACTTTAAGTTAATAGCAACTTTGCTTCTGATTACAATAGGATTAGGTCTGCAAACACAACCATTTGCATTGCTTCATTCATTTGAGCAAGTAAAGCACACAAAAATGGGTGAACATCTGGGTGAACGTCTGGAGAGGTAAAGCATGCATAAGTATGTTGTGTTTTAGCCTCGGCAGGCAGCTAAGTGTCACACAGCCACTATCTCACTCTTCCAAGGTGGGATGGGGCAGAGAATCTGAAAGGTGGAAGTGTGAGAACTTCTGGGCTGAGATTAAGACAGTTTACTCGGTAAAGCAAAAGTGGCACACATAAGCAAAGCAAAACAATAAATTCATTCGCTGCTTCCAATTGGCAGGCAGGTGTTCAGCCTCTTCCAGGAAAGCAGGGCTCATCATGCATAACAGTTTATTGGGAAGACAAATGCTTCCCCACTCTTTCTCCCTCCTCCCCCTTCCCTCCTCTCTCTTCTTCCTTCTTTACCCCATGTTTTATTGCTGAGCATGATGGTGTGGGATTTCCCTTGGGCCAATTTGGGTCAGCTATCCTGGCTATGTCCCCACCCAGCTTCTTGTGTACTGGTTGGCAGGGCAGCGTGAGAAGCAAAACAAACAAGCAAACAAACAAACAAACACTTGTTTTTATCACCAGTTATTATCAAAATCCAAAACACAGCATCATACAAGCCTCTACAAAGAAAATTAACTCTATCCCAGACAAAATCATGACAAAGTATCTATGCAATTTCATTGTAATTTGGACAAAATGCTGTTTAAGTAAATAGGTTATTGTTCATTGCAGTAGAATCCAGACTGAGAAAGTACACACAGTAGCTAAGGTTTAAATCAAAGAAGGCAAATAATTTTTTTTTTTTTTTTTTTGAAAAACTCATTTACATTGTATTTATGCCCATGTTTAAACACTTTTTTTCTCTGTCTATTCTCCTGTATGTAAACCCCTGTTTTGGATGGTGTTAGAAGAATAAATGCTATAATAAAAGTTGCATAATGCTTCTGACAACAGTAGCTGGAAAAGGAAACAAATCTTACCGACTTTTATTGTGGAAAGTGTATGGCAGCTTGTGCAGACCTTATAGACTGGAAGAAATTAGTTGGTAGTAGTCTAACATGGTATTACATATGCACAGCAGAATTACTTATACAGATTGTTAAATTGATTTCATGAATTTCTATTCATAATTTAATAGACTTATGTAAAATGAATATGGAACTATTTTTACATAAACCACTCTGCAAGTCTACAATTAGCTAATAAAAAATGACATTTCATATTTAGTACTTACTTTTGTCAATATACATAAAATATTTCCATATTACTATTAATGCTGAATAACAAATGTGACTGCATTAAAAGTATTTATTATGAAAATTTAATTTTAATTATAGTTTCACAAGAAAATGAAGGTTTGTAAGATGCAATTTTTATAAGTAAGAATTGTTATGAAATGATATATCTTAGCTGATGAGAATGATTTGGAATCAGAAGCTAAATAAATTATTTGAGTCCAATAAGGTACAACTTTAATTTTTTTGTTTGTTTGTTCCTTTTTTTTTTTTTTTTTTTTTTTCACAAGCAGTGGTGTTCTTTAATATAACTTCTGCAGTGATTATATTGCAGTGATGATGTTCAGAATTTTGCTAAATTTCTACTTTTTTTAAAAAAAATATATACTTAAATAATTACAGTGATACACTGGAATATATAATGCATGGGTTTCATGCTTCTTTATTAAGGCTTCAGAATAAAACTAGTTTTAATGGATGGGGAAGGGAAAAGGGACTTGGGGATTTTATGTGTTTGAGGGAAGGCAGAGGATGTAGAGGGACATTTTCCTCGTTGTGACATAAAAGATAGTAATTCCTTGCATCTTGAGAGCCTTAGATTAAGCTTTTACCTATGCGTTTTATTAAGGTAGAGGTGGCTATAAATGTCATTGTAGTGCCATCTGGGGAAAAAATAAAAAATAAAAATAAAAATAAAAAATACAGCGCTCCCTCCCCCCCTTTTTTTTCAATGTTAATTCTTGTTCCCAGGTGCTATTTACTATTTTATTTCCCAAGAAATAAAAATATGTTAATTTGAAAATTCACAATATATAAAGTATAAAATACTTTCCAGATCTTTTTAATAAGAGTTCTATCAGTATGAATGCTAAATCAATGTTTGACAGCATTAAACTATTCCAGCAGAACAAGAAGGTACATTAAGTTTATTTCGCAATTAACTCACTAAAATAGTTTAGGGTTTTTGATTGAATCCTATCTTCTATTCAAGTCTGACTTGCAGTCAATGCCTGGAAAAAAACTAAGAACCTCAAAAAATAATAAAGGGTAACAAATATTTAATGCCTACTTAAGACTTTCAGCTCAGTAAATATCAAATTAGACATGTCTCTAGATTTACCCTATTCCATTTTTCATTGCATTAGTTATCTATACTTCCTTCAGAATTCAGAAGCTAAAAGTTTGTGTTTTATTTGAGTACAAGGTCTACAGGTTTTACTTTTGACTACATGTGTGCAAATTCTGATCAAGTCTCCTTAAGATCTCAGAATTATTGATCCATTTGGCATAATCCTTGTAGGAAACCAATACTTTAAGTAGGGACATCCAGAAAGAAATGGATTTCCAGAAAGAAATGGATTCAAACAAGTCTTGTTTTACTTTTTGTTTGTTTGTTTGTTTGTTTTGTTTTGTTTTATTTTCTTAATCCGGTCAAAATACAAACAAGATGAATAAATTCCCATAATCAGTTCCAAACATTCAATTAATAAATTTGAGATTCCTTGTAGTTACATGACATGACATGCAACAATTAATTTCTACTGTATCAGAACTTGAGGTTTTACAGTTTTAGTAGATATTTCAGTAGAACAGAATGCTGTGCTGTGTCAGAAATAAGTAAGTTGTGAAATGCAGAGAAGACAAGTTTTTGCTTCATTTTCTGCAGGTGAAACAATAATGTTTTGCATCTTTAAGCATTCAGGCTTGCAGTTTATTTTTATGACTTGATTTCACTTATGTATAATGAAAAGGCTGTTATTCATAGACTTGAATAGAGCATCTCTTAAATTAATGGTTTTAATATGCTGCTTTGTTTCCTTTCAGGTTTCTCTGAATAACTTCAGTCTGCTGAAACAATTTGGTGCAAACATCAGTATATAAAATGAAATAAAATACTTGGAAAACAACAACAACAACAACAACAACAACAAAACCTTGCTATTTAAAAAGAAGTTTCTGAAACAAACTTGTCTGCCCTTCTGCTTGCTTGAAGTACACTGACTTCAAGCCATTTTAACATTTGGGATTCCTTTAAGTCTTACTTATGTTTTCGATATTTGGCCAACTGCTATCCATGTCCTGTTTTAAACAGTAGTACTGTGAGAAATTAAGTTGTGGTTTTTTAGTAGAGTACTAATTTTCTATATTCAAAGATATTTGTGTAGTCATAACAAGGAGAAATGCTAAGTACATAAGTGGACAGAAGAAGGCCGTACCGTTCCAAGATAAGGTAGAAGCTTAGGAAAAACAGGATGAGCAGTGTGAGTACAGTAAAACAAAGATCACAAGTTCTCGAAAAATAAGAAAGGAGAAATTAAAGGGTTGAAAAAAATAAAAATTGTACATATATGGTATAGAGGAGCATCGAGTAGTTTGTGAACCTGTAGTAATGAGGAAACAGGGGAGGTGATGAGGTGTCGGGTAATAGGGAATAAAAGGTTATGATTTCTTTACTAAAATGTGCTCCTGATTGATGGGGTGCCCGCCATTTCAATCGTGATTAAAATAGCTTCACAGAAGATCCTGTGAAGAAAATTATTTGAGATGTTTCTCACAGTACTAAACAGGTGCTTCAATGCAATGAATCCTAAAGTAGCTGCAAAGGCAGAATCTAGCCATGAAGAGTATCAAAACATTACTTTCCTTACTGTTTGATAATTAAATTATTTCATGTGTGTGCCATCTGGGGTACCGATAGGTCCTGATTTTCTGGGGATAGTGACTGAGTCTTTGTAAATGAAGGTCCACGGTAACAGTGTCTACAGTCCGGAATTGCTATGTTACATTAAGCAGCACTGTGCTCCTGTGCCTTATTAGTTATGGAGCCTCTCACCAATTCTGATAGTTTTTCTCCAATGGTATTGCTATGTGGAAACACAGATGCTTTTAAAGAAAGCCATCACACTGAAAGCCGTTCATTAAGTTTGGTCTCCTTCTCTGTTTGATATGACAGACTTCCATAACTAATTTTAGATGTGAGGTAATACAGTTTTAACTCTTTTCACAGATATTCAAGACAGTTCATCATGCTCTTCACTTGCAGACAGAAATCTGAATAGACCTGAGCACATGAGGTCTATTGAGGTCTTTACATCAGATGTCCACAAAATTAATATTTTAATGGGGAAACTGACTTCAATCAAAACTCACAAATATTTATGTTGTGTAAAGATAACACCCCCTTGTATTCTCAGCATGGAAGGTCCGAAATGCCATCTCTTAGATTTTTTTTTTTTTTTCCTCTGTACATAATGATTTCATGTGAGGATGGACATCTCTGTAAGAAGCTTTATGTTACACAGACAGAAGGTCATGATGCATTCTCATAACTTTAAGAATGGACTGCTACAAGGATATAATGAAGCACAATAACAGATTAATGTAGTGAGGAAGAGTTTTGTATTCAACAACATGCATTTTGTAGATTAAATACTATCATTCATATCTGTCTGTTCCTGCTAATGAGTTTTGATTCAGAGCAACAGTTAAGTTTTTAAGCAAGTCATCTGCTGGTTTGGACCTTAGTGTTTGGAGGAAATTAGCAACATTCATTTTGGAAAGAATTCACAGAATCCCACAATGGCCAGTGTTGGAAGAGACCTCTGAAGATCATTTAGTCTAACCTCCCTGCCAAGCAGGATCAACTAGAACACACTGCACACTACGGCATCCAGGTGGGGTTTGAATATCTCCAGAGAAGGAGACTCTGCAACCTCTCTGGGCAGCCTGTGCCAGTGCTCTGTCACCCTCACTGTGAAAAAGTGCCCTCTCATACTTAGCTGGAACCTCCTGTGCTTCAGTTTGTGCCCATTGCCTCTCATCCCATCACTGGGCACAATTGAAAAGAGACCAGCTCCATCCTCTCAACACCCTCCCCTCAGATATTTATATACATTAATGAAGTCTCCCCTCATTCTTCTCTTTTCCAGGATAAACAGGCCCAGTTCTCTCAGCCCATCCTCATATCACTGGTTCTCCAGTCATCATCTTAGTAGCCCTCCTCTGGACTTGATCCATTAGTATTATGTCCCTCTTATACTGGGGAGCCCAGAACTGGACACAACACTCCATTTGTGGCCTCACCAGGGCTGAGCAGAGAGGCAGGATCACTTCTCTTGACCTGCTGGCAATACTCTTCCAAATGCACTCCAGAATACCATTGGCCTTCTTTACCACAGGGCACATTGCTGACTCATGTTCAGCCTGCCGTCCTCCAGGACTCCCAGGTCTCTCTCTGCAGAGCTGCTGTCTACCAGGTCAGCCCCCAGCCTGTACTGCTGCTTGGGGTTATTCCTCCCTAGGTGCAGGCAAGACCCCGCACTTGCCCTTGTTGAACTTTATGAGGTTCCTCATGGCCCATCCCTCCAGCCTGTCCAGGTCCCTGTGGATGTAGCAGCCACTTCTGTCAGTTCTGTGTCATCTGCAGACTTGCTGAGGGTGTACTCAGTTCCATCATCCAGGTCATTGATGAATAAGTTGATTAACGCTGGACCCAATGATGTCTCCTGGGGAATGCTGCTAGCTATAGGCTTTCAGCTGAACTCTTCACTACTAAGCACAATCCTCTGAGCTCTGCCATCCAGCCAATTGCCAATCCACCTTACCATCCACTCATCTAGGCTGCAATTCCAGAGCTTGTCTATGAGGACATTAAGGGAGACAATGTCAAAAGCCTTGCTGAAGTTAAGGTAGACAACATCCACTGCTCTCCTCTCATCTACTCAGCCAGTCATCTCATTACAGAAGGCTATCAGACTGGTCAAACATGACTTCCCCATGGTGAGTTCATGCTGACTACTCCTGATCCCCTTATCCTCCATATGCTTGGAGTCAACCTCCAGGATGAGCTGTTTCATCACCTTTCCGGGATGACATTGAGGCTGACTGGCCTGTAGTTGCCTGGCTCCTCCTTCTTGTCCTTTAGAAGACTGGTGAGATATTGGCTCTCTTCCAGTCCTTAGGCACCTCTCCTTTTCTCTATGACCTTTCAAAGATGATGGAGAGTAGCCTAGTAATAACGTTGTCCAGCTGTCTCAGCAACCGTGGGTGCACCCCATCAGGGCTGACAGATTTGTGGATGTCAAGTTTGATTAGATGATCTCTCACCCAATCCTCTTTGATCAAAGGAAAGTCCTCCTTTCTCTGTACTTCCTCGTTTGTCTCTGGGCCTGAGATTCCTGAAGGTTGATCTTAGCAGTAATGATGGCATTCAGCAACACTGCCTTTTCCATATCCTCTGTCACCAGAGCCCCTCGCCCCATTCAGCAGTGGGCTGACATTTTCCCCAGTCTTCCTTTTTCTGCTGATGTATTTATTTGAAGAAGTCCTTCTCATTGTCCTTGATGTCCCTTGCCAGATTAAATTCCAAATGGGCCTTGGCCTTCCTTGTCACATCCTGGCATACTCTGACAGTGTCCCTATATTCCTCCCATGTGGCCTGTCCTTTTTTCCACATGCTGTAAACTTCCTTCTTCTGTCTGAGCTTCACCAGGAGCTCTCTGCTCATAGATTCAGGTATCCTGTCCCCTTTGCTTGCCTTCTTGTTCATAAGGTTTACTATCAGTCCTGCTAACTCCTGGGCAAAAAATCCTTTTTTTCCATCATAGAAAGTGGAAAACAAGACTTTCAGTCTTGTTTTCTTTTCTTGTTCTACCTCTACTGACCTCCTACTTTTCAGAAGTTCTTATTTCTCTAGTCCAAATATAAATGGATTATTGGTCTTTTATTTTAACTTTTCCTCCTTCTAGCCTTACTTTTGTTCCCTTAGTCAGTTCCAGAACTGCTGAGACAAGTTCATTGCCTGCTGGCTGTGGAGACACCAAAGAGGAGAAAAGTCAGTCAATCATGAAGGATTCAATGTGTTTCAATACTTCCGCTGACCCGCTTTTATTCAGCTGTGCTATTAGTTTACTATTTATTCCATCCATCTTCTTGGTCACTATCTGAAAAAATATTTTTTTGAGAATGAGAAGAGGAAGAAATCGTAGTTCACAGGGAGTTACATCCCTTCATGAAGTTCTTCTTAGTCTCTGAAAAGCATCTTCTGAGGGAACAGAAGAGCTTGTCTTCTGAGAAAATCATGTTTGGGAGAGGAAGGCAGTTTCTGAGATGGGTAAACCCCCCTTGGACATTAAATAACAAGCCACACGTGTATATAAACATGTGTATATAAAACCCACAATGAGGCTGCAGAATTTTTGCCAACTCTGAACAGAGTGCTTGAACCCAAGCTAAGGACATATGAGTAGCTTATTGTGAGAGTAAAGAAACAGAGAAAGAAGTTACAGAGAAACTCATGAGCTATTTGGGAAGAGGATACAGAGAGCTTTTTTGCTTTGTGCAATGGTACACATACAATTAAAAACTTTATTATTACTATTATTTTCCCTGCAAACAGAAAAGAAGATCCAAAAAAGTGACAGTTTGAAGCTCTAAAACTCTGTGTTATGGCATTTTCTTGATATGTTCAAGTCTTTGCATCAATAACCAAAGTACATCACATGAAATAGATCAAAGGTTATAGCAAGTAGGCATGGTTTTCTTATACCCTACCAAAAGCCTTTTAACAAAGATCACTCTCCACCTAACAAAAGACTACAGCAAGCTACTGTCCCTGGAGGAAGAATTAGAATTTTTATTTCATAAAGAACATTTCTCTCTGAAATTTTTACTTAGGTAATTTAATTTTGCTTTTATTTTTTGCTTTTCCTGAGGCCCTAAACCTGGTTCAGAAAAGAATCCAGACATAGTTGGAATTATTTTTGTAAATAACACACGGTGCAATTTATTCTTTTTCTACCAAACTGGCATCATTACAAAGAGCTGCTAGCTTTCCAAATTATGTGAAACTTTTCTGGTGCTTGGAAATGAAGACCTCTTTTCTAGGAATATAAAATGTTTTGTATTAAGCAGGAAAATAGAGAGCCTTTACACTGGGAACAATGATCAGTACCTTGTTCATGGGTGTACACTCTCGGGTGACAAAATGTATGATATGCTATTTTCAAATTACTGTTCATGTTCCCATTTAGCTTGGAATAGGCCTGCATGCCCTATGTCTGTGTGAAATGCCCTGCCATTTTCAGTCTGTTCCATTTTAACAAATTGGCACTCTATAGGAAATCTGTTTCATCATTCCTTCCATGATCCTAATTTACATAAATAGGAAATATCCCTTTGTATGCCATTGGAAGGTTTTTTTTTTTTTTTTTTTTTTTTTTTTTTTTTTTTTTTTTTTTTTTCCTGTTCATTGCTATAATATTGTCAAGTATCATAATCCTGCACCACATCATCTCTGTGGACTTTTATTGCCTTTTTTGCTGTTTTAATGTTTCCTTACACTACAAGGAAAGTAAATCACAAATAAATTTGTGTTCTTAAGAAAACTTTTTTTTTTTTCTTTTGAAGTATATGCAGCTGTCATAAAATGTATGAAAACTAAAGTATCTTGCAAACATAACAGTCATTCTTACCAGCAACACAGAGTATTTTATTTCTGCATCTTTCACAAAAGTTGCCATTTCTTTCCTAAAATTCTTCATTCTGGAATCATGTCAACTACGAGGATATTTACTTCTGGAGGCTGACTTAGTACTGATTTAATCTTGTTGAATTAATCTCAGAACTGGTAGTTTTCAAGCAGTGACAAAGAGTCACAGATACTACAGGGAATTGAGTCTAAGTAATGGACCAAAAAGCAGCAAAACATTTTTCTATGGTGTAATGGCAGAATCACAGAATCATTCATAGAATCACAGAATGGTTTGGGTTTGAAGGGACCTTAAAGATCATCCCACCTGCCATGGGCAGGGATGCCACCCACTAGATCAGGTTGCCCAGGGTCTCATCCAGCCTGGCCTTGAACACCTCCAGGGATGAGGCATCCACAGCTTCTCTGGGCAACCTGGTCCTGTGCCGCATCACCCTCTGAGTGAAGAATTTCATCCTAACATCCAAGGTAAATCTCCCCTCTTTCAGTTTAAAGCCATTCTACCTTGTCCTATTATGTCCTTGGCATGATCTGTCAAGTAAAAAGTTAATCTATCTTTTTCATAAGCCCCCTATAAGTATCAAAAGGCCACAATGAGGTCTCCCTGAACCCTTCTCTTCTCCAAGCTGAACAACCCCAGTTCCCTCAGTCTTTCTTCACAGATGTGCTTCAGCCCTCTGACCATCTTCGGGTTTGTCCTCTGGACCTGTTCTAACAGGTCTACATCCTTATGCTGAAAACCCCAAACCTGGATAAAGGACTGCAGATGGAAGCCTCACAGCACACAGGGGCATAATCACCTCCCTCACCCTGCTGCCCACGCCTCTACTGATGCGGCCCAGAATGCAGTTGGCTTTCTGGGCTGCAATATACACACTGCTGGCTCATGTCAAGTTTTTTACCCACCAAAAGCCACAAGATTTTCTCTGCAGGTCTGTTCTCCATGAATTCTTCACACAGTCTGTGCTCGTGTCTGGGATTGCCCAAACCCAGATGCAGCACCTTGCACTTGGACATATTGAATCTCATTAGATTCACATGGGCCCATTTCTCAAGCTTGTCCAGTTCCCTTTGGATGGCCTCCCTTCCTTTTGTTTTATCAACTGCAATACTCAGGTTGGTGTCATCTATGAAGTTGAGAAGAGTGCACTTGATCCCACTGTCTGTCATTGATAAAGATATTAAACAACATCAGTCCCAAGATGGACCTCTGAGGGACACCACTCATCACCAGCCTCCACCAGGACATAGAGCTATTGACCACTACTCTCTGAGTGCAGCCTTCAATCCAATTCTGTATCCACTGAATGACTTCTAAGAAAGAAGATATTCTGCAGAATAATAAATTATTTGGAAATTAATTGGTAGTTGCTTGAATGTAATATCTAAACAGCAGATTGAGCAGAGAAATATAAGCAGAAATGTTTCAGGCTCAGGTTTCTCCTTTACAGAAAATAGCTATAGTACAGTTTTAGAAACAATCTGTGTTGCTCACTTAATGTTAACAAGATTTAACAAGATGGATCTATGAACTTGTGAGTGTTATTTACTAATGTAAGAGATCTACCACCAATTGGCTGGCTAGGGAGATGCTGTGGCTCCTGGAGAGGCATTGAGAGGTTTTCCTAGCAGATAAAGAGGTGAAATCTGATAGCGTTGCCCAAACACTGCTTTAACTCCAGCAGGCTGGAGAGTATAAGAATATAAGAACATGCAGAAAGCTCTTTGGAGAAGCCTGCATGGATCTAGCCTTATTAACTAGACATATGGATCCATTTTTCCCTCTCATTCTCAAGCATCTCAGCATTGACTTTTCTCTCAGTTAACCCACAACACAGCTTTACATGGAGCTACTCTGTAATCAAGTTTTCCATGGCAGCTGCAACCCTCATGAAACATGACAGGGAAGAAGGGATCCCCTTCCATTTTTTTAACTGCTGCAGATTGGTTACTGAATCATTACTGAAAATGTTTACATTTAGATTTATTCTGTGATTCTGTCCATAGATAAACAGAACCTTCTGCAGTATGTGAGTTTTTACTCACTCAGTATGGTGACACTTCACCTAAAAGTATAAAGTTCAGATGGTTTATACATTAGAAATAGATTGTTTCATTTTATCTCCTCCATACTTTTTCACTGATCATGAAAAGTAACAAAGGGTGAAATCCTTAAGACTACTCAATTTGTTTTGGTGAGATTCCATCAGTAAAGAGATTCTATAAATGAAAAATATTGTTGTGTAAATTAACTTCAAAAAACAATACTTGAGTGTTTTTTTTTTTTTTTTCATTCTTACTCAAGACATGAACAAAATGTTATGTTGCTATATGTAGTTAGAATAAGTGGAATTCTACTGTAGAAAAGCTTTTCTTGATTTTTTAAATATGTTTGTTCTTTAACACTGGCAGGCAGCTCAGCACCACACAACCAGTCGCTCACTTTGTCCTAAAGCAGTGGGGGAGAAAATTGGGAAAAATGTAAAACTGTGGTGTTGAGATCAAGACTGCTTAATAGGACAAAAAAAAAAAAAAAAAAAAAAAAAAAAAAAAAAGGACAAAAAAATAGTACATAAAATAAGTGGTGTACAAGACATATCAGACATATCACATTTTCACAACTACACATACCACATGTGTAAAAATTAATACTGTCAGCAGAATTCAAGGTCTATCAGCAAGATATATTTTTGACACATAACATCTGAAAATAATCCAGTTGAATGTTGGAGTCATACTCCAAAATGAAACAAACAAACAAACAAAAAATATCCTTATGAAAGCAAATTTTTACCTAGAATGTTATTGGAAAGGAAAATTCATTAGCAAGATTAAATTTAGACATATTGCAGACAACTGTATTCAATTGCTACAGTTATTCGGTCTGTGAACTACCAGTCACACATATATGTTCAGACTTCTTTGGGTCTTCTACTACAGTTGCAGAAGGTTGCAAGACCTTTCAGTTCTGAAGAGCAGAGGGGTCCAGAAAGGCTGAACAGTCCTCAGGAAGGAAGTCTGAAAGGTGCAGGAGTAGGCTGTCTCTGTGGGCCATAAGATGAGAAGGCAGGGAAGAAGACTGGCATGGCTGAACAGGGAGTTTTTTCTGAGACTCCAGGAGAAAAAAAGAGTTTATGTTCACTGCAAGAAGGGATAGGCAATGCAGGGAGAGTAACAAGGAAGTTTCCAGTACATGCAGAGAGAAAATCAGGAAGTCCAAAGCCCAGAATGAGCTCAACCTGGCCACTATGGTTAAAGATAACAAAAAAAAAAAAAAATGTTTTTACAAATATATAAATGGTAAGAGGAGGGCCAAGGAGACTCTCAATCCTTTACTGGATGCACAGTGGGATGGGACATGAATACTGAGCATAAGGAAAAGGCTGAGGTTCCTAATGCCTTCTTCACTAGTCAGACCACTTATCCTTGGGGTACTCAGCCTCTTGACCTGGAAGTCTGGGACGGGAGCATAAGAAACCCCCTAGCAGAAGAAACCCTCCATCACACAGCATGTGTAGGACAACCTGGGGTTCGGGCCTGGGGATTAGTCTGAAAACTATCGTGATACTTGAAGACAATCACTATGATCAAATTATTCTTTCAGTTTACAAAAGGTATGTATTAAATTTCATATTGCTCATTCTGTATACTAAATGAGTCTGGTCAGCCTGAAAATGAAACCACTTTTCACGAAGTAAGGTTGGTGATTAGTTTTAACTATGGCTAGGATAAATTTGGAGAAATAGAGGAAATATTACTGCTCCTCACTTTTTGGGTAATGACAGTCTATTTTACTGGCTGAAAATAAAAGTATGGATAGGGCACATGTATTTTCACGTGATTTTCTTTTCTTTCCTTTTTTTTTTTTTTTTTTCCTGTGCATTCATTTTGTTTGGGGGGAAGGGAGGAGTTTTGAATGAGTAACATTTCTTGGAAAGTCTAGAGTCACAGATTTAGGGAGAAATGATTGCTTTTTATTCAACAGTTCATTTGTCAAGGAGATCACCTAGTCAAAACCAGCCCTGTTGTTGAGGTATCTCATAGCAGGCTACCAAGCCAGCTCCATTTTGCTTAAAAAAAAAAAAAAAAAAAAAAAGCACTCCAAGAATGATAAAGTTTATTTCAAATCCTGATTATTTAAGAAGTTTTGTGCAAGTTGGATTTTTTTTTTTTTTTTTTTGTTTGTTTGTTTTTTTTTTTTTTCAAACTTGAAAAATGTAAGAGGTCTGCTGTCAAGACCAGTGTCATAATGTGGGTAATGACGTAATGACTCAAATCAGAGTAGATGAGGGAGATGGATGAAATCCTTCTTATTCTGGATGAGTGCCCTGTTTATCAGCTTATTGACTGGATAGAGGGTAGTAACATTTCGCTATCTGATTTGTGAATTGTGCCTAACACTATCCAAAAATATTTTATTCAGGGAAGCAGTTAGGTTGCACATGAGTCCTTGCCTGGCTGCTTGGATCCATTAGCAATGTCAAGGTTATAGTGCAATGTTGAGCATCAGATAAGAAACACTGATACGAACAAAATATTCACACACCTGAAAGGAACATTTTATCTTAATTTCTTCAAGAGTTCTTTGCCTTGCTGCCCTTAATTAATTTTTCACATTCGTTGCCTATATTTAAGAGGGAAGGTATATACCTATCATAGCTTAAAATCTCAAAATAAACAAACAAACAAACAAAAAGTAATATCACATAGCTTAGATTCTCTTTACAGCAAAATGAGCTGTAGAGAGACTCAGACTTTTACTGCAGTTTTGGAAATGTATCACATAACTGCTATTGCAGAACCAGCTGGTATGAGCAGAAAAAAAATGTTATTAGAGCAGATCTTGGGAAGACAATATATATATATAAATATATATTAATCCTTTACATTTACATTTACATTTCACTTTTAAGTTTCTAAGAAAACATAATTAGATATTTGGAGCCACCTTTTTTTTTATTATTATTTTATTTTATTTTTTCTGTGAGATTAAATTAGACTGAAAATAAAACAGTTTTGGGTGTGAATATTCATTGGTGTCCCCTTTGATATTTTTGCATTAAGACACAAGACAGTACTGGCTTTGGAGAGAATCAAATAATACTTAAATGCTAAAAACAAATGATGAAAGGGTTTAACTAACAGAGTATTTGATTGGGACATGAATACTTTGTAGACAGTGGTCAAGAGAAGGGCTTCTAGCTGCAGCCAAGCAAGCATTCCCCAGCTGCCCTTGTTATGTTGGATAAGCAGGGAGATCTGCTCTTAGCATGTCTGCAGCAACCCTTGTGCCACTGCACTGAAGTCTGAATGAGCATCCAGGGGAAGAGCAAAGTTCAGCTTCTGTGGGAATTCATCATAGACAAATTCCCGCCATCCAAAGGTATATCCTGCAGCACTGCAGCTGCCTTAGTGTTCCTCACGGGAATTTTATAACCATTTCTGCAGAGAGGTGAAACTATAGCAGCCATTAGATGAGGGGTTTTCATGATCCACTCCTCAAAGGATTCCCCAAGACTTTTTCTCCCTTTCTAGACAGGAAACCAATAAGGTGGAAATTATGTGAGCACACCTAATTTTCAAACATTTCAACCTTGTGCTTTTTATTGCTCCAATAGCAATTTGAAGAAATTCATCATCGTATCTCGTATCATGATTTCTGTGCACACTTCACAATCAAACTGTTCTAACCCTTCAAGCTGACCTTTCAAGTTATGTATTCAAATTGATTGCATCTTGTGTCACATAAATCAGATTAATTCTGTCAAGATAAGGATCCTTGTTGAATCTTTTTTTGTTGCTTCTGTGGACCAAAGCTGAGACTCTGGGGAGTAGAGGATGGGGGTGGAATTCAAGGCTGAATAATTTACCTGTGAAGGTGTCTGCTCCTTGTCATACAGATCATTCCTAATGGCTCTTTGCTATTTCTACCAGTTTACCAAGAGATGCTAAAATTGCACAGGGTATTAGAAGAGTGGCAGGGAAGTCTGGGCAGTGGCAATGTGGAATGATTAAATTCTAGATAAATGACAATATTTTTTCTATTTAAGAATATTCTTTTGCTCTAAAGGTAAAGGTTTGACACACCTTAAGCATCTGACAGTGCCTGACAAATGTTTTTTCACTGGGTGCAGCCAATCTTCTCTCATTTTATAGCTTTCCCACATAAATGCACCAAATACCAAAATCAGGAATAAAATGAGTAGCAAGGTCCAGAGCTTGTACTTGCCACTAGGTATTAAAGGAACTCCCTTAGCTGACAGAGGCAATGATAGTGCAGAAGATGGGGAAAAATAGGAAATAAAAGAACATAAAGACATTGATACTTGTTTTTCAAATGCATATAAGCATTTCAGTTTTAAAGTACCGAAGAACTATACGGAGCAATTAATATCCTTCTCATTGAACATTTAACCAAATTATAGCTGCTGCACATTCTGAATTCTCATGTGTGCTCAAGCATTAAAACAATGTATTCATCACAGTTTCCAGCTTTATTTAATCTGTAGTTTTAATATATTTGTTTCAATAATTAACAACATTAGAACTTGTGGTCTTAACACCACCTCAGTGTGGCAGGTACAACAGGTAAATACTGAACAGCTATAAGTGATGTGTAAAGGAATTTCTCAGTGGGAGCTCTGTAAGGCAGAGAGTAATGGAAATGCCATAGCTCTGGAGAGCTTTTCTCAAGGCTTTTTTCAAGGGCTTTAAAGATCCCCTAAAATATATATATAAAATTGTAAGAAATTCTTCTTAACACTATGCTACTAAAAAAATGACCAGGATCCACCAAGGCTGACATGGTAGTTTTGTGTTTTAATTCAGCTCAACTCTCTTCCATGAAGTCTGTGGACCAAAAGGTTCCTTCAGGAAGTAAGCCTACTAAAATCATCCATCCATGACCATATCATGCATATACATTTATACAGGAATTTATTTTCTCTCTCATTAGATTAGTTTACCATAAACAAGACCGATCTCTGCCTGATTTTAAAGTTACACATGCAATGGAAAGATGACATCCTTCTTCTTTTATCTTCAGTTTCATTCTTACCTTGTGAAAAGAGTGTCTCAGAGCTTTAGCTTTGTCCAGCATTTTTTCCTGCACCTTCATGGTTATGATGTGACTTGTTTTGAGAGCTAAGGCAACCAGCAATGGTGACATCAATGAAGCATTGCTCAAGTGTTGTTATTTTATTTTCTTTAACAACTTAATTTTAACAACTTCAAACCCTAGAACCCCGTCTTCTTCTTATTGCTTTCAGACAAAAATGAGGTGTGTATTTTGCAGAATCATTTTAGGGCCAATAAATCTTTACAATTGCTACCAATCTGAATCTGATGCTGTTTTTAACTGCAGATTCAAAGTGAAATTAGTTGATTTTTGTATCATCAGAATGGTATTCCTTTTCTACCCTACTAATGGTAAATGAGACAGAGGATCAGAAACAAGAAGAACTGAGAAGCTTGTCACAAAATAAATATCTGTCTTTGGTAAACTTAGGGAAGTAGACGAAGTGTCAGCAAATATTCACGATTCTTGTTCACACATTGTTTAGAAATAGTAATCTGCATATTCTGTTATTAGAATCACCTGTATACATTTTAATACGTAGTATTACTTAAATAGTCTAAGCATATATAGACTATTACTTAAATAGTCTAAGCATATATATAGTCTAAGCATATATATATATATATATATATATTTTTTTTTTTTCAAATAACAGCAATTACATGCTTTTCATGTATAAATTATGAATCAAATATATGATGCCTAATTTCTTAATTTATTTCAGTATTTTTCTTAAGCATATTCTTATGAACCAGGAAACGTCAACATGGTTAGAAGGAAAAGAATTTCTAGGTCTTTTAGCTTTCATTCAATGTAAGGTCACTATGAACATGAAAAGTAAAAAAAATATATATTTTTTTTTTTTAAAAAAAAAGATGAGTAAAAGATAAGTTCCCTTTATTCTTATGTCAGTGCAGCTTGCCTGGGAAAAAGAAAGACAGTTTCAGTGTAAAGAAAAGAAAAGCACTCGGTCCGAGTGAATTCGGTCCGACCCAACCAACAACAAACCAACCAACCACCACCAACAACAAAAAACTAAATTGAACAATTGAACTCCATCATTCTTTCATTCCATCCCTGCTTAATCTCTTTAGACAGAGGACTTCTCTTGGAATTGGAACTTCTGCCTGAGGCAGCCACAGCCAACAGCTTTATTAGTCCTGAATGCCAAAACTTGCTAAGAGCAAACGTCCGGTTCCCTTCATACAGCAGTGCAACAGAAGACTGACTTTCAGTTACTGGTTTAAATCAATTTATCTTGACTGATATTACATTTTATATTCCTTTTTAATGAAATTATTGTTTTTCACAGGTCATTCCCTTTTACAAAACAAACAAAAACAAACAAACAAACAAAAAAAACTAGATTTTCTTGTGTTATTATCGATCTTTCATATTTGAAGAACTGGATGGTCACACATCAAATTGCTGCTAAAAGAAAATGTCCCAGTACTTATGAGTCTTTAACAGATACTCGGAAATCCAGTTAGATTCCAGTTCAAGCTTCTCTGTGCAGCTGAAAGATATGACAAATCCAAAATACTAATATACAACTTGCTTCCTGAAATTCTGGAAGATGGTATATTCTATGATTTTATGATATTAAGCTGTTTAATTTCTGCTGCAAAGTCTCATTGTTTAATAACTCAAACAAGATTTCTGGATGGGGTACTGCAAACATTGTTAGGGGAAAACAGATTTTTGGAGATTTTTATCTTGCCAATGGTAACAGGACACTGAGTTCAAATGTTACCCAATATTAGATAATGCTGGTTCATGTTATATAATCAACATATGATCAAAAGTGATTGAAACTGCAGTGGTAGCTTTTTGATGTTTAATATGATGCAAGAGCTAGTATCACAAACTATATGATTTAGCTTTTAACATTTTCAATTTTATTGGGTTCACGTGGCAAAATTCTGATAGCGGGGGCTAAAAGGGTGATCTCTGTGAGGAGTCCAGAAACTACCCCATGTTAGTAAGAGCCGGTTCCAGTTGGCTCCAAAAGGGACCTGCATCTGCCCAGAGAGAAGCCAAAAAGCGATTTTGGTTGCACCTCTGTTACGATGTATTTAAGAACGGGAAAAATAACTGCTGCACAACAGTAGATGGCAGAGCAAGGAGTAAGAATCAGCCTTGCAGCTCCCAGGTGAGTGCAGCAAGAGGTGCTTCAGGCAGTTCCCCACAGCAGCAGTTCCCCTGTGGCCTGTGGAGAGGCCCCTGGTGGAGCAGGCTGTCCCCCTGCAGCCCATGGGTCCCACACGGAGCAGATCTCCACGCTGCAGCCCATGGAGGAGCCCCCGGTGGAGCAGGTGAATGTGGCCTGGAGGAGGCTGCGGCCCATGGAGAGCCCCCGCAGTGGCAAGAGCCCACGGGAGCTGACCCCGGACCGGAGCTGCAGCCCATGGAGAGGAGCCCACGGAGGAGCAGGGGGGCCTGGGGGCAGCTGCCGCCTGTGGGGGACCTGCGCTGAGTCTGTTTTCCCTGTTACGATAACGAGTGATCTCCCTGTCCTTATCTCAGTCCTTGAGCCCATTCCATATACTTTCTCTCCTGTTGCCCTTTAGAAGGGGGAGTGAGAGTGTGGTTGTGGTGTGCCCAGCTGCGTAAAACTACCACATTCATTTAGACGAGAAATCTTTCATCTATGAGTTTACCTCTCCAATCGTTTTTATTCAAGGTGAAGTTTTAACAAGTTTTCAGTGCTCAAATATGGCTCCATGGCAGTGAAAGGATAAGAAGAATATTTGATCAGAATAGCTTTATACACCAGTGGGGTTTGTTCTTCAACGTGTTACTATCATTAGCTAAAATTTCAGTGCTTCAGTGAGACAGAATAGGACAACTTTTACACCCTTATCTCTTTCTCTGAACTTGGGAGAGACATTCTTAGCAGCAGGTTCTTTTCTCCTAAACTATTGTCTTCTCCCACAGGAATCTGAGTATGGAGTCACCTCCTCTGGAACACAGCTTTGAGGTAGGATTTTCTTTCTCTAGAAATTTGTGTGCAAAGAAGGTACCAGAAATAGCTTATCCTTTTACAATTAAGGACTACATTGACTCTGTTCCGAGTGCACAAATCATTGTATATTTTATTTTAAACTGGAAATCCAATTTAAAAGATATCTTAAACCTTTAATGCCAAATATTCTGGAGCCAGAGAAATTTAAAACATTTCTAAGAGCAAATTTATTCCCGTAAATGTTTATACAGGGAGATATAATCTCATTACTGTATTTCATTGCAATAACACAGGAACAAGGACAAGGACAAACTTTAGATCTATGTGTTACACATAACAAAAACCTTATGTGACTGCTGATTATGGGTGGGTAATGAGTATGTTGTGTTGTCATAAATTTTGTATATATATACAAATTAAGCTTCAGCTCCTTTCTGATTCAAGTTCTCTATGTTTTCATTCCTGAGACTGAACTGTTGAACATATTAAAGCCAAAGGAGCAGGAATCTTTAGGCTTTTCCCTTATATATTGTGCTGGGTCTGGCTGGGATGAAGTTAACTTTCCCTGCAGAAGCCCATACAGTGCTGTGCTCTGCACTTGTAGCTAGAACAGCATGGGTATCACATCAGTGTTGTGTCTATTGCTGAGCAGTGCTGGCACAGCATCAGGACTCCCTCTAATCCAGATCTGGGTCTTGGATCTTGATCTGGATCTTGGATCCTCCAGATCCAATCCCCCAAGAGTCAGCAGGTTGGGTTTGGGCAAGAGGTGGGGAGGGGGCATCACCAGGGCAGCTGACCTAAACCCTAAACTAACCAAAGGGATGTTCCATACTGTATGGTGTCACACTCAGTAATAGAAAGTGGGAAAGGGAAAGGGAGGGCGGGGGGGACTAGGAGAGGTTGTGGCTCTTGTTATGTAATCGTCTGTTCTGCCAAACAACCACTATGCATATTGAGTCCCTGCTTCCCTGGACATGGCCAAACATCACTTGGTGGGAAACAGTAGTTGCTTTTCTCTCTCTCTGTGCTTCCACATGGCATTTGCTTCTTCTCTTTTCCCTCTTCCTTTCCCCTTTAATTAAATTACCCTTATCTCAACTCTTACGAGTTGTTGTTTTTTTCTTCCTGGCATACTTTCTTCATCCTCTCTTCTTCTAAGCAGAGCGATTGAGAGAGCAGTTGTGGTGGAGTTCAGCTGCCCAGCAAGGTAAAAACCACCACACGTATTCAGAGGTGAATAGAGATGCTTAGAGCAAAGAATTCTAAGAAATGTGACCCAAAACTGGGGGGAAACAGGGGATGGCAGAACAGAAATTACTGAGTTTTGTTGACTGTTAGGTATAAAGGGCAATAAAATATATTTTTTTCTTTTTTCTTTTTTCTTTTTTTTCTCGTATTTAGTAATTTAAACTAAAGCTTGAGTCAGCTGGCTGAGTTGACTAAGTGGATCTAAGCCCACTTAGACTGGATAGAGAAAGCTGGATTTTAGATGCTTATATCCTACAGTTGCCTACTAATTTCTCAAAATAAAATACCTTGCACATGCATTACAGCCTGACTTTTAAAAGTGCAAAAAATATTCAACTCTAGGTAAAGTCAATGGGAGCTGTAGCTGCTTTTTATAGCTGAATAATCAGGCACTTACTACTTTTATAGCCACAGCTATACTTTTTTTTTTTTCTTTTTTTTTCTTTTTTTCTTTTTTTTTTTTTAATAAATGAGCACTTAAACTCTTAAGTTCTTTCCTGAACTGCTGGAAACAACTGAGTACTTAACATTTTAGGAAAAAAAAAAAAAAAAAAAAAAAAAAAAAAAAAGACCACCGTAAGTACCTTTTAAAATAAAGATTTAGAGTCTTATTATTAAGGCCCCACTTAGAAAGGAAATATTACGTAAATTTATCAACATGTGAGTATAAAATTAATAAGTTACTTCTCAAGGACATACTTTGCTAATGTATACTTGGGAGCATGAATAATTGGATTAAAAGTGCAGCTGAAAAAACATGCTACCGAGAATGAGTTTTTTTTTACTGTATTGTTAAGGGACAGAAGTTCCACCATATTTTAATTTTACTTTCAAAAAGAGCCACTTCCATGAAACTGTGAATTTGGAGTTGATCTTTGCCTTGGATTAGATGTCTTTGTTTTCAAGGAGGCAATGCTTGACTGGGTATCACCTGCCTTAACTCACCAATACCTGCTGGTACTGAAGCTGTGAGATTTCACTCTGCCCCACAGTGATCAAATAAAGGCAGGTCTACCTGAGACAAGCTGCAGGAAATACAGAAAAGAGAAACAAAACAAAAAACAAACAAAAACCTTCAGAAATTTTTTTTTTTTCATAGTAAATATTGAAGATAAGAGCAGTAATAGCCTTCAGACTCTTCCCTCTTTTCAACAGGGATAAGATAAGCAGAAACGGAAGTGAATTACAGCCAAAGACACTGGGAAGAGAATGTTCTTCTGGAAGTCCAGGTTAGCACTGAAACAGGTTGTCTGCAGAAGGGCTATAAAAGCCCTGCTAATGGAAACTCTTAAAAGAAGTTAGAGACATTTGCCAGGAAGGGTTCTGGCATTCCTGAATCTGCCTTGGACACTTCATTTACTCTGAAAAGTCAGCATAGTAGTAATAAATGCCTAAGCAAGGCATAGAGAGCTCATAGTTGAAAGACATATTTGTGAAAAATGACAGAAAGATGTAGCACAATTCTTCCACATCCAGTCTGGGGCAGGGGAGAAACCCAAGCAGGAATTTTAATGCCATTGAAACAGAAGAAAGATCAGATTCGTTCATATTTTTTAATGATCATATCCTTTAGGTAAAAATAAATTTTATTGAATAAACTAAAACTGTAAAAACAGTTTTTAGACTAATGTAAAAATGTAATTCTTCTTTTAGCATTTGTCAAGGAGAATAAGAAAAACTCTAAAGGCAGAAGCAATTACAAAAAAAAAAAAAAAAAAAGTGTTCATTCCTGAAATCTTTCTGTACATATTACAATAGTAATTCACCACACTTTACTACACTCTTTGGACACAGTTCACAAAATCACAATAGAACAGGTTGAATAGGCTAGTCATTTCATTTACATAATGCTTGACATTCAAAAAGCTCTTCCAATTAGTTGTTCACTTAAGACTTCTTGTATTGTGAAATGGCTTCCTGTAAAATTAGGAATCTTATTTTTCAAGCATTAGCTTAGTATAATCTAATTAAAAAGTAATGAAACCAAATTATCATATTAAATGAAATATGACATACTTTTTTGTCAAGGTTGCAAATTTTCATTCTGTAAATCTCATTTGTGTGTGACTGTCAGATTTTTTTTTTTTTTTTTTTTTTTTTTTTTTAATTTAAAAAACATTTTAGTAGTTTGCATGTTCTTATAGGAAATGTTCTGCCCACTGCTACTGCAGCACAATGCAGCTGAAAAAAAGCCTAGTTGTCTATTTCAGATTTTGTCTCTTACTAGCAAATTGTGGTGTGGATAGCCAGCACAAAAGCTTTCTAGCACTGCCAGTCTCAGAAATCACTGAAGGCAGTACTCATGGTGGAATTCAGTCTGTTTTTCATTCTTCTACTGTAAACTGGCAGCATGACATCTTATAGTTCAGATGCCATTACATCAATAAGCACAGTTTTTTGGAATCTGTGGTTTCATGCTGCGAATGGGACAGGCCTTGAATGACTTAGGTTCTGTTTCTTCCACTCTCTCTAATCTTTAGTTTAAAGTCTCTAAATAATTTGCCCACATTGTCTAAATGCCTATGACTCTTGAACTCATTGATTTTTTTTTAAATATTTTAAAAAAACACTTGTTTTCAACAGAATAGTAGAACATATCACTGCAGATATTTTCATTAGAAATTCAAATCACCTGCTTTTCTATAGGACTTCCTTAGTCATAAAAGACTATTGTTGGTGATCATTCATATTTTAAAAGATTACTGCATGACCGTGTAAAATAGGCAAACATTTGCAAGAACAGAACATTCTGAATGCCAGAGGTAGTAAATTAACATTTTTGTCTCAGAAGTCTGTATAAGAAAATATTTAGCAGATTAAAATAATTTCTTTTTCTGCTCTGTTGCTCACAACCTTTTAAAGTACAAGCAGCAGAGGTATAGGTTTCTGTATGAATTCAAAATGACCTTTTAAGACTTTAAGCTGTAGCTTATCAGTAGTACACCTGCTGTAACATCTTTGCAAAGTTTATTACTTTTGAACATGTTTCACCCACTTCTTTTTAATTATTTGGCATTCTCTTAAAGTAACAGGTCTACAGATCTGTACATTTTAAAACGTTTCTTTTGTTCTAGGGAAAAGCCTATTAGTAAAAATAAAAATAAAAATAAATGTGGGTTGTGTTCTTCCATTTTGAATTGCATTTGAAATTTTTCATTCAGAAATAAATTCTGTTAAAATAAATGGCACATAGCTCTGAGTTTGTGTAATATCTTTAGAGGAAGATTCATGCAGTGGAAAAAGTTACATCTTTTTCCAGACTCAATAGAGCTGATGAGTCCAAAGAATGTAATCCTTAAAGGTTAATTCAGCTTTCAAATAAATAGTGCTCACATCAAACTCTCTGTATTGTTCTTGATAGTTTTGGCTGGTATCAGAATGGAGCATTTAAATAATTTAATCAATTTTTGCTTTTTAAAATTCAAGTGACTGTGCCTTTACTATGTATCCTCATTTGGCCAAGAAAAATATTCAAAGAGATTCTTCCTGCGTACTGTTGAAAAGAATAGAAATAAAGGTTTTGAGGGTTGCAGATGGGTACTACACTGAGGCTTTTCAGCTCACTGGAGATAGCTCAGGGATCTCTAACCCACTTTTGTACGAGACTTCATGAGCATGCTCTTTCTCACTAAGACTTTTAATGCTTCAGCTGTTACTGCTCAGAAAATAGAGAAAAGCAAGAATTGCACCTTACAGGAAAGAATATCCGGGGAAAGAAAGAGTACAGAATGGATACATGGGCACAGACTGACAAGAATGTAGAGACAAGAAATACCAAGCAGGGTTGAGGCAACCCCTATGTAGTTACCAGAAATGAGAAAGATGGACTATGGATCTAGTCAGGAGAGATACATAGCTGGTCAAGAAAGGGCCACAATGAGATAGCATGACCTTTATCTCCCTCAAAGAGGAGTTAAGACTAAACAAAACATGCAGCCCTACTCTGCCTGTCAACTATTCACCTAGATTTTGCCTTCTGTGTTGCTAAATAAGATGCTTCCACCAAAAGCAACTGCTTGACTATGTCAAAGTCATGATGGACTATATAAAGGACATTACATATCAATAACTTTATTTTGATGTGCATGTTAGAAAGGACTGGCACTTAATGGTAAGTTTCAATTTGCTTTCAGCTGTCTAACAATGAAAAGTTCAGTGATAGGCACATATTTATAATGGTATAAATGTAGACATTTTTAATGAAGGCATTCTTCAATGGAGCTATTCAGATTTCATTAAACTTTCCTTGAAACAGCAAACTTTCATTTGTTCTCTTCCTTCCAAAACATTCCTGAAAAACTTGTTTGGGTGATTGCTGAGCTCTGCAATTTTAACCATCCAGCCCTCCATCTAGAAAGACTTTGACATATGTTTTAGAATAACATCACTAGTAAGTCAATGGCAAGATGCTCTCTCTCTTTTTTTATGGTCATAGGATAAGGTGGGTATACCTTATTAATCTCTGGTCAGCCATCCACTACAGTGAGGAGTTTCAATAAAATATGAAAAAGGATTAAAGAAAAAAAAAAGGAAAGAAAAAAAAAAAGAAAAAGGAGAAAAAGTTTCTTACTCTGGTTCTAAACTATTGTCAGCCACAGCAAAAAACAATCAAGGATCTTGTACAGCACTGTAGGTAATCTGTACCTTAATGAGTTGATCTGAGTTTAAAGTGATCCCATAATGTAAGGGAAAGAATGTTTAATCTCTCCAAACATTCAGTTATAACTACTCATGATTTAATTAACTTCTCTGCCATCTCTGCTTAGTAAGTGATATGACAGTCACAACATACCTCTTCAGTTTAAATTGTATGAAACCATATTTTTGTCAAGAATATATAAAACTAAGATGTATGTGGAATAAAGAATAAATCACTCATTCATTCATTATCTATATCATTTACTAAGAAAGACAAAAAAGAAATTGAGTTCAAATTTCTATATCCTAAGTCTATTCCCCAATCAGCTTTTCAGCCAAATATAAAAATATTGGAATTCAAACCACCACCAGTGCAAATAAATCTGTGACCTGTAATCATCTTATAGAAAGCAGGAAGAATGCTAAGGTTGTAATATTGTAGGTTTTTTCCCACCAAGTATCACATTCTAGTTAAATTGACTACATCAGGAGTCTGAATATCAAATAGCTCTCTAAAACATGACTTTTTCACCAGTTTTTTATATTTTCAAAAGACAAAGTTAATGTCTTTATGTTAATTCTATCTATTTCACATATTTAAGTAAAGAATGCATTCATCATCCATTTTAGTAATTGTGGGAAATTACATAACCTTTTTCAAAAAGGCAAAAAGCCAGACAAGATATTTCTGATCTTTAGGTTCCAGAAATAGTGTCAAAGCATAAGATACTGCATAGCCTATAATGGAGACAGGAGATAATGATTGCAATAAATCTGTTCATGTGTTGAATAATTAATGTTAGTAGTTTATGAGGGCTTACTCCCTCCCTTTTTGCTGATACATAGTTAAAGCTGTTCTCCTGCAGCTGCATAGTAAAAGCAATACAAAATAATAAAAGGTAATTTTAAAATAAAATAAATTAAAATAAATAAAAAATATATTAAAAAAGAATAAAACCAACTCTTCCACAAATTCTTCTTTCTATCATATTTTCTTCACATTTAATAAAAGGATAGTGAGAAAACTTCTCATCCAACTTTTTTTTTTTTTTTTTTTTCCCTTTAAATTGTATTTTTTCCAACTCATTCTGATTAAGGAATTCTTGCTTTCTTCTAGCATTAAATAGAAATTCTCTGGCTTCTCTGGCTTCTTCCATGAACTCTGTGGAATCTTTGCTTCCATTTGCCTTACTTTCTTAGTCAAAATTCCCATTGTCAAATTTTTGTTTTCTTTTGAATTTCTGAAGTCAGACTGTTCTCATATATTTTAGCATACTTCCTCTTTGTCTACTACTTAGCTGATTTTTCTTTCTTTCATTCTTGGGCTTGCATATAGTATTCAGTTTTAATTTCCTTGTAAAATTATGTTGTCTAGAGTATTATTCACTTGATTTCAGAACAATAACTGTATTCTAAAGAATGAAAGAAACTAATTTTTTTGGTCATAGAAATTATTGACAGATATTCTCTTATTCATATTGTCTGCTGGGTTCCCACTTTTCTAAGACCTAAATACAAAGTTATGAATTTTGTAAGTAATTTCTAGAATTGCCCTCTGTGTGTCCCTCCTCTGAAAAACAAATCTTCATTTATCACCTCTCTGGTGCCTTCATCACACCTGCTCATCATAGAATCATAGAACAGTTTGGGTTTGAAAGGACCTTAAAGATCATCTAATTCCACCCCCCAACCCTTCCACTAGACCTGGTTGCTTGGAGCCCCATACAGCCTGGCCTTAAACACTTCCAGGGATGGGGCATCCACAGCTTATCTGGGCAGCCTGTGCCGGTGCCTCACCACCCTCAGAGTAAAGGATTTCTTCTGAATACCTAATCTAATACCCTTTTCTTTTTAGTTTAAAACCATTTCTCCTTGTACTATCACTGCGCTCCCTGACAAAGAGTGTCCCCCCCAGCTTTCCTGTAGCCCCCTTTAGGCACTGGAAGGCAACTATATGATCTCCCCAGTCTGCTCTTCTCCAGGCTGAACAACCCCAATTCCCTCTGCCTGCCTTCACAGGAGAGGTTCTCCATCTCCTTTATCATGTTTGTGACCCTTCTCTGGACCTGCTCTAAAAGACCCACATCCTTCTTGTTCTGTGGGCCACAGAGCTAAGCGCAGGGCTCCAGGTGGAGCAGAGCAAGAGCAGAGCAGATGGGGACAAGCCCCTCCCTTGTCCTGCTGCCCATGCTGCTTTGGGTGCAGCCCAAGGTACAGTTGGCTTCTTGGGCTGCAAGCACACATTGCTGGCTCATGTCGAGCTTCTCATCAACCAACACTCCCAGGCTCCACAGGGCTGCTCTCAATCCATTCTCTATCCATCCTGTATTTGTGCTTGGGATTGTGCCAGCCCAGATGCAGGACCTTGCACTTGGCTTTTTTGAACTTCAGGTATATTTTCTTTTAAAGCTCAAAAATTCAAGCTTTTTTCAAGTGTACGATTATGAGATGCTTGTAAAAGATGTCTTATCAATACGTCCTTCTAGTATCTGGTCTGGGAACATGGATCCCTCATTACAAGTGTGTATGACATACTTAACAAATGTCATATTTAAATTCTTTTTTCTCATTGGGAATGGTTTCCCCACTGCCTCTATATTTCAAGACTCTCTTATGGAGTATCTTTGTCCTTATTCACAACTTGCCATTTTGCCTGTTGGAGTAACTTTGCCTTTCTCCAAAAGTTTTTACTGTTCTTATTTTCTAGAGACTGGGGGGGAAATATCTCCAAACAAATTTTTATTTAATCGTAGTCTATTAGTCATTCTCCAAATCATACACTTATGAGGTAATACCCTATTGGGAGAAGTTAACAGCCATCATGTATTGAAGTCAACCATGTTTTTTCCATAATACAAATGAGAAAAGAAGATTAGACTTTGTCCAAAGGAGAAACATAACAGCATGTAAAAATCAAAGTATCCAAAGAAAATAAGGTAGTGGGAGAGGATGCAGAGAAGGAACACAGAAAAGAATATATAGTACATTAACCTACTTGAGAAGGTTAAAAACTTGATTTCAGGTAGGCCAATAGACTGGAAGTTATCTTTTATATGTGGCTAAAGGCAAATTATTTATTTCTTTATGGTAGTATACATAAAGAAAGCTTAAATTTATGGAAGACTAATTATACCAAGGACTTGAAAATTAAATTCTAATTGAAATCCAGTAATATCATAGCCAATATGAAAAAAAAAAAATTTTAAACCCATAAATACAAAAACAAAAATGTCTTATTGTTTAAAATGCACATTAAAAACAAATTATGTCCTCAAAATAGGTGATATGGACCACTCTCTTTTGAGGACAAATTTGTTTTTAATGATTCTGGTTGTTTTTAGCAGTGCAACTTGTTGCAGCATTTGTAATGAATTGCAAACTGAACATGTCTCTCAAAACTGAGAAGTAGAGAACAAGGAGAAGAGTGGCTGTGAGAAGAGTTTAATCCTCATTACACTAATGTGGCATATTTGCATTATTGAGAAAGATGTAAGATCTCTGTATGGTTATACATTGTTTAGTTTATTTAAAAACAATAATAAAAATAAAACTGTTAATACTGAATGTTTTGGGTATGTTTCTTGTAGAGACAAGGGCAAACTTACTAAAATTTTAAAATTGCATGAAACTGTACACCTTGACCATGTATGCCTGAAAAAAAAAAAAATAAAAGAATTGGATTGTTCAATTATCATTGAACATTTTGCAAATTCTGTAAGCTTCAAAATGGTATGAGAAGGAGTTTTTATCTTTATTTAACAGATGAAGAGGTGGAAGCAAAAATAATTTATCAAAATAGCCCCTATATTTTTGTTTCATAAGAACAACATAAAAAACCAGAGCATATTTCAAAGACTGTGTGGTTGCTTATCTGCCCACAGACACAGTGAAATTCAACACAAATCTGAAATCAATGATCATATGATCTGCCTGTTATTCATCAAATTTTGTCTCATCCTTACATTTGACACATTTGTTTTTGTGTTCAGTAGCATGACTATGTGGCTTTGCAATTGTGGTAATTATTTTGGAGCAGTTTCCAACTCAAAGACTCTGAGCCATATAAACACAAAACCATCTTTACACTTCACTCAGAAAAAGAAAAAGGAAAAGAAAAAAAAAGAAAAAGAAAAAAGAAAAAACATTCAAAAAATTGCCTCCACCATAAGTTTTCTTTTGAAATATAATGAATATGATTTTTGTATTATATCTGTTTTCAGTTGTGCTTTTTGCCTGAAATGGAAAACTGGAAGTGATAGTATTCTGTTTGATCCTCTGTACTGTAGTTCTTATGCAAATTACTGGAATATATTTTTATTTTGTCTCTCTTTATGTTCTCTTTAAAATAAACCAACCGTATCTTTTCAATCTCTCTTCAGAGAAGAGTTTCTATGTATTAAGTCATCCCAATCATCTTCCTCTGGAGAGCTTACTGTACTCTGATATGTCCTTTCAGAGTTGGAAATCTAGAATGATATTCCAAAGGAGGGAAATTTACTGAATTCTGTGGTGAAATTGTATTTTCTGCTGCTTTCTCCACCCTGTTCCTTATGCATCATTACATTTTGTTTATTTGTTTTTAGTGATGCTGTAGAATGGTGCCAGTCCTGGTCCATTATATATTATCTCTCACAACATCATGTTGAACTTATAATTCCTTCTTGATATTCCTTCAGCTAGTGTTTAGTTCACATTCTTTTCTTTTTTATGTTGGTGCTGTTTTTTCCTTTCTACAGAAACATATGGATTAAAGAACATCACTTTATATAATAGTGTTTGAAACAACTGCTCTAGTCCCAACAAGAGGGATCATGCTGCAGTTATGAAAAAAAAATCAGATGTGATTGTCACTTTCATTTTAGCATGCAAGGCAGAAGCAATACTTTCCCACTCTAAAATGGATTATCCAAACTGAAAAAAAGTTGCCCTCAATGTACTTAAGGTAATATTATCCCACTAAAGCAAATGGTCAAACTTTACTTGTCATCATTGTGCAGGGAATTTCCTTTATGAAAGCTGCACTCATGAAATTGAAAAGAAAAAGGAATCCTGGTACCTACAGTGGCACATTTCCAAATACTAGCTCCTTTTTATGTGGAAAACCACAGAAACTGTGCAATCCCTGATTTTCTTGCCTTTTCCCTCAACTTTTGCCAAATTTCTCTTCTGAGTCGCTTATCTTATATTGAAGCTAAAGACCTCCTCCTTCACGTCTCTTTCTTGCTACCCTACTGTGAAAACTGTTAATAGGTTGTTTCATATTTGTTTGACTGTGAAACTAAATTAAATTAAATAATAATCCATATACGAAGTCATCGAAGCATACTGATGCCTCAGTGTTGCTTCTGCCATCCTGTTGGCACCATCTTAGTAAACATGCAGTGAAAGACCTTGCATCTTCCTACTTGCAGCAGAGAAGTGCCTGACTACTATTGCTGTCACCATCCACAGAACATCCAGTTTTACAGCTAGTATGTGCCAAAACCACTGAAGATTTTGGCAACCCAAAGTAACATTTTGCATATTTGCACTAGGTTCATCACAGTGACAGCTGCTCAGACAGATTTCTCAGTCTTTTCTGCCACTAGTGTCCCACGTATTTCTGTCCTTGGCAATCCTTTCAAGAGTAGAAAATACCAGCTGTTACTTCTGGCCACCAGAGTAGCAACAGCCTTCTTTTCTCATCTCCTCTAAATAAATAATTAAGGCAGGCAACTAAATCTAGACTGAGGAATGGCTTCCATCTCTAAATCAAGTGGATAAAATGGTGTTGACTCAATGTAGCACTCTGAGTCTTCAGTGAAAACAACACAAATGAGAAGACTGAAAATGGTTGTGGTTCAATTATTTTTTTTGTTGTTGTTTTCAAAATGCACTTTTAATAGAAAATGTGGTGTTTTGTGTTTTTCTTTTAATCTGTTTGTTTTTTAATTCTCCCCTCTATATACTCAACAAATCTCTTCTGCAACAATACCCCTTTTCTGTAGAAGAGATAGGAATACAAGATCATCCAAAAATCATAGAATCATTGAATCGTAGAAAAATATACTTGCAGATCCCAAACCAAATATTTTCAAGATGCTGCAGCAGTTTGTGCCTTCTCTGTTTAACTTATCAGAATAATATGTTTTCTCCTCACTTTTCATTTTCAGGTTACACATTTGGATTATATCTGTGCATCATCACTTGTACACAAAATATACTGTACAATACATCTCAGCAAGTCAGACATAATACTGGCAAGACTGAAGGGAAAGGGAAAAGGTTTAATATTCAAATATCTGTACATATAGATGATAGATAAAATCAAATGGACATAGCTATCACACTTTCATACCAGAATGGCAAGAAGCAGTTGCCAGAGCCCTTGTTAGTCTGTTTCAGTACTGGTGTCTACCTAATGGAGGCAGCTGTAATCCACCCTATAAGGATTACTCCCTTCTCTTCCTTTTAAACTTTGACTTCTTATTCTAGCAACTCAGCTGTTTCACATGGGACTTTGTGGTGGTTTTACCCTGCTGGGCAGCTGAATTATACAACATAGAATCATAGAATCATAGAATCATAGAATATCCTGAGTTGGAAGGGACCCTTAAGGATCATCAAGTCCAACTCTTGACACTGCACAGGTCTACCCAAAAGTTCAGACCATGTGACTAAGTGCACAGTCCAATCGCTTCTTAAACTCAGTCAGGCTCGGTGCAGTGACCATTTCCCTGGGGAGCCTGTTCCAGTGTGCAACCACTCTCTCTGTGAAGAACCCCCTCCTGATGTCAAGCCTAAACTTCCCCTGCCTCAGCTTAACCCCGTTCCTGCGGGTCCTGTCGCTGGTGTTAATGGAGAAAAGGTCTCCTGCCTCTCGACACCCCCTTACGAGGAAGTTGTAGACTGTGATGAGGTCTCCCCTCAGCCTCCTCTTCTCCAGGCTGAACAGGCCCAGTGCCCTCAGCCGTTCCTCATACGTCTTCCCCTCCAGGCCTTTCACCATCTTCGTAGCCCTCCTCTGGACACTCTCCAACAGTTTCATGTCCTTTTTATACTGTGGTGCCCAGAACTGCACACAGTACTCGAGGTGAGGCCGCACCAGCGCAGAGTAGAGTGGGACAATCACCTTCCTCGACCTACTAGCGATGCCGTGCTTGATGCACCCCAGGACACGGTTGGCCCTCCTGGCTGCCAGGGCACACTGCTGGCTCATATTCAACTTGCTGTCTACCACGACCCCCAGATCCCTCTCTTCTAGGCTGCTCTCCAGCGTCTCATCGCCCAGTCTGCACGTGCAGCCAGGGTTTCCCCGTCCCAGGTGCAGGACCCGGCACTTACTCTTATTGAACTTCATGCGGTTGGTGATCGCCCAGCTCTCCAACCTATCCAGATCCCTCTGCAAGGCCTTTCCACCCTCATCCGAGTCCACAACTCCTCCAAGTTTGGTGTCATCAGCAAACTTGCTCAAAATACCTTCTATTCCTACATCCAGATCGTTTATAAAAATATTGAAAAGTACCGGCCCTAAAATGGAGCCTTGAGGGACCCCACTGGTGACCGCCTGCCAGCCTGACGCAGCCCCATTCACCATAACCCTTTGGGCCCTGCCCGTTAGGCAATTGCTCACCCATCGGATGATGTTTTTATTTAGCTGTATGGTGGACATTTTGTCCAGTAGGATCCTATGGGAAACCGTGTCAAATGCCTTGCTGAAGTCCAAAAAAATCACATCAGCTGGTTTCCCTTGGTCCACCATACGGGTGATCTTATCATAAAAGGAAATCAGGTTAGTTAGGCAGGACCTACCCTTCACAAACCCATGCTGGCTGGGACCAATGACTGCTTTGTCCCCCAGGTGCGCCTCAATAAGTTCGAGAACCATCTTCTCCATGATTTTACCAGGCACTGACGTGAGACTGACAGGCCTGTAATTGCTAGGGTCTTCTTTCTGACCCTTCTTGAAAATCGGCACAACATTTGCCAGCTTCCAGTCTACCGGGACCTCTCCAGACTCCCAGGATAGTTGAAAAATAATTGAGAGAGGTTCCGCGATGACGTCCGCCAGCTCTTTCAGCACCCAGGGATGAATCCCATCCGGACCCATGGACTTGTAGGGATCCAGGTGGAGTAGCAAATCCCGCACACCTTCAGGGTCGGTTGGGAGTTTGTCATCCCCACCGTCCCGGTCCTCGAGCTCAGGGCACCCTGGGTCCCAAAGCCCATCATCGGCATTGAAGACAGAGGCAAAGAAGGCGTTAAGCATCTCTGCTTTGCCTATGTCATTGTCTGTGAGGAGACCTTCCCTATCAAGGAGCGGCCCTATGTATTCTTTAGTTCTCCTTTTTCCATTCACATATCTAAAAAAAACCCTTTTTATTATCTCTCACAGACACAGCCAGCTTCAACTCTAGGTGTGCTTTAGCCACACAAATTTTCTTCCTACAAACACGAACAGCATCCCTGTATTCTTTCTATGTCACCTGGCCCTCCTTCCAGTAGCGAAACACTCTCTGTTTCCGCCTAATCTCCATTAGAATGTCCCTGGTCAGCCACGCCGGCCTCCTGCCCCGCTTGCCTGATTTGCGATATTTAGGAATTGCTTGATCTTGTGCTTCTAGGAGGCATCGCTTAAAGAATGACCAGCACTGGTGGACATCGAGGCCTTCAAGAGCAGCTTCCCAGGGGACCTTGCTGACTAGTTCCCTGAGCAGCCTGAAGTCCGCCTTCCCCATATCTAGGGATGAGGTTTTGGTGGCACTTTTCCTTCTGTCACCGTAAATTTTGAACTCAACCACTTCATGGTCGCTATGACCGAGGCGGCCACCAATCACCACATCTCCCACCAGACCCTCTCTGTTTTCTAGCAACAGGTCTAGGAGGGCACCTTTCCTAGTTGGCTCCGTTAGCACCTGCACCAAGAAGTTATCATCTAGGTGCTTCATGAACCTCCTGGACTTGCTCGTGTCAGCCGTGTGGCACTCCCAGTTAACGTCTGGCAAGTTGAAGTCCCCCATAAGCACAAGGGGAGTTAATCTCGAGGCCTCTCTTAGTTCTGTAAAGAATAATTTATCGGCGCTATCGTCCTGGCCAGGCGGTCTGTAATAGACTCCCACAACTACATCCCCTTTATTCGTTCGTCCCTTGATCCTTACCCAGAGGCTCTCAACTTTGCCATCGCCGACCTGAAGTTCCACACAGTCCAGCCCCTGCTTCACATACATCGCCACCCCACCACCTCGCCTACCCTGCCTGTCCCTCCTGAAGAGCCTGTAACCATCTATCGCAACACCCCAGTCACAGGACTCATCCCACCAGGTTTCGCTTATGCCGATGATGTCGTAGTTGCGGGACTGGGCCAGTACTTCTAGCTCATCCATTTTATTCCTCATACTGCGTGCGTTTGTGTAGAAACATTTCAGGTGTGTCTCCTTACACTCAGCACCTTGTGGATCTAACCGAAGGACCTCACTGGCACACAGCCCCTCTGATTCTAGCATACCATCCCTTAGGTCTTCACCGGCGTGCCTGGTTTTAGCCCCTTCCCCCTTCAACTCTAGTTTAAAGCCCTATCTATCAGCCCTGCCAACTCCTGACCAAAGATCCTTACCCCTCTCCGAGAGAGGCGCATCCCATCCGGTGCCATCAGGCCCGGTGTAGCATAGACCTTCCCATGATCAAAGAACCCAAAGTTCTGCCAGTCACACCAGTCTCGAAGCCACGAGTTTATGTGAACAGCACACCTTTCAGCTTCGATCCCCCCTATTGGAAGGACAGAGGCAAACACAACCTGCGCGCCTGATCCTCTAATTAGTCGCCCCAAATCCCTAAAGTCTCTTTTGATCGCCTTCAGACTTTTCTTTGCTACTTCATCGCTACCAGCCTGAAAGACCAGTAGCGGGTAGTAGTCAGTGGGCCGTACCAGGCGCTTGACTTTCTTGGCAACGTCCCTGACCCTGGCCCCAGGGAAGCAGCAGACTTCCCTACGGGTAGGGTCAGGCCGACAAATAGGGCCCTCTGTTCCCCTAAGGATAGAGTCTCCCACAACGATCACTCTCCTGTCTTTCTTGGTGGAGGCAGTCCCGATGCGTGGAGTCGACCTCCTCGCCCTAGGCATCCTCCTGGGAACACTTTCTATCTCTTCCTCAGTTGCTGGTCTCAATCTCCAGGGCCTCAAACCTGTTTCGTAAGGGCACCTGGGAAGGTGGGGCCGGAAGGGGAGGGCATCGCCTGCGATGTTGAGCAGGGACCTGTCTCCATTCCTCCTCAACTCCCAGATCCCCTCCCTCTGCCCGACAGCGACAGGGCAGGGGGTCCACCCCCATTTGGGGTGTCTCACCCCGGTACCTCTCCTTGAGGCTCTGCAGGGAGTTACTCCACAAGTCTATCTCCCGCTCACACTCCCTGATGGCCCTCAACCAACATCAACCAACATCAACCAACTCCCTGATGGCCCTCAACATCTACTCTCTCACTCCCCCTTCTCAAAGAGAAAGGGAGTAAAAATACCATGGGCTCAAGGGTTGGGATAAGGACAGGGAGATCACTCAACAATTATTGTCATGGGCAAAACAGACTTGGCATAGGGAGATTAATAAAATTTATTACTTACTAGATTAGTGAGATCTAAAAGCAAACTAAAAACACCTTCCCTTCCCATTGACCCTCTTCTACTTCCTCCCCGCAAGTGGTGCAGAAGAAAGGGGAATGGGGACTGCAATCAGTCCCTGACACTTTGTCTCCATCGCTCCTTCACAGTCACTCTCTGCCCCTGCTCCAGTTGGGGTCCCTCCCATGCAATGCCATCCTTCCTGAACTGAGCCTGCAGGGGCTGCCCACAGGCAGCAGCTCTTCAAGAACTGCTCCCACATGGCTCCATACCATGGGGTCCATCCCCCAGGCACAAACTGCTCCAGCAGTTGATAATGAAGTGGCTTGAAGGCCACACCCAGAGAGTGGCAGTCAATGGCTCTATGTACAGTGATGAGTGGTGTTCCCAAGGAGTCTGTCCAGGGACCAGTACTGGTTAATATCTTTATTAAGGCCCTAAACCAACCAAAGGAATATTCCATACACTCAGCAATGAAAGATGGGAAGGGTGAAGGAGAGGGGGGACTCTCATTATGAAGACATCATCTCTCCTCTCAAAAAAACACTATGCATATTGAGGCACTGCCTTGAAAGATGTGTCTGAATGCGGTTCATTGATGAGATTTAGAGAATATATTTTCTCTCTCTGCTTCTTTTAGGAGGAGTGAGAAAGCAGTTGTGGAGGAGTTTAGCTGCCCAGCCAAGTAAAACCAACATACAAGTCTAAGTGCAAGGGTCTACACCTGGGCTGGGGCAATCCCAGACATGAGCACAGACTGGGAGAAGAATTCATTGAGAGCAGACCTGCAGAGAAAAACTTGTGGGTTTTGGTGGGTGAAAAACTTGACGTGAGCCAGCAGCGTGTACGTTTGCAGCCCAGAAGGTTAATTGCCTTCTGGGCTGTATCAGCAGAGGTGTGGGCAGCATGGCAAGGGAGGTGATTGTGCCCCTCTGCCCTTGTGAGGCCTCACTTGGAGTACTGTGTCCAGATCTGAGACCCTCAACACAAAATGGATGTGGGTATGTTAGAACATATCCAGAGAAGGGACGCAAAGATGATCAGAGGGCTGGAGTAACTATACGATGAAGAAAAACTGAGGGAATTGGGGCTGTTCAGCCTGATGAAGAAAAGACTCCAGGGAGACCTCATTGTAGCCTTTCAGTACTTAAAGGGGGCTTATAAAAGAGATGGAGTGACTTTTTACTAGGACACACAATGACAAGACAAGGGGAAATGTTTTTAAACTGAAAGAAGGGAGATTTAGACTAAACTTTAAGAGGAAATTCTTCATAGAGAGGATGTAAAGCACTGGACCAGGTTGCCCAGAGAAGCTGTGAATGCCCCATCCCTGGAGGTGGGATTTGATGGTACCCTGGTTCCTAGTGGATGGCATCCCTGACCATAGCAGGGGGACTAGAACTGGATGATGTTTAAGGTCCCTTCCAACCAAGTTGTTCTATGATTCTGTGATACCATAAACACACTTTAATTTTGTTTTAGTAATTATTTATTTTTGTACAAATGTCTTTCATAGAAGAGGATGCTAAGTCAACAGTCATACTAATCCCAGTGACTAGACAAGCAGTTGACATTACTTTCAGTAAGATGTTAGACAAATAGGGAAGATAGCAGGTAAAATAAAAGTGGGTTTTGCTTGGTGCCATTAGCTACTAACAGTAACTACAAAATCAGGCAAATAAACTGCAAAAATCAACAGATCCCCTCCATATGTTACAGCACGTACAAGGTATGTGGCTTCCGAAGAGTCCAAGGGCCACTTTCTAATTTTAGATGTTCTGATATTCCTGTAACTCCAACAACTGGGGTGGAAGGGTTACAGGATAGAGAGGGGGGTGGTGGAAAGAGAATCTCCTTCTGCACACAAGCTGAAGAGCATGTTTTCTGCACCTTGGAGTTTTGCAGTTCTTCTGGGATTAGAAACTAGCCCCAAAAATAGAACATGTCAAAAGTCTGAGTCACTATAATCCCTTCATGCATGAATAAACAGTTCTTGTCCACTCTCTTCACCTCCGCTTTTCACAGCTATGTGGCATTCAGAACTTGAGGCTATCTCCTCACACCATTCTACACTTTTCATGTTGCAATGCCAATACATTGAATATTCTAATTTTCTAATTGCTACCATTTGCTAAATCTGTTCACGGTGGTGATGAGTTTTATTTTTAAAGTAGTGTTTTTTTTTTTTTTTTTTTTTTTTTTTTTTTTTTTTT
>CM021763.1:78729198-78745833 GCA_011075105.1 Heteronetta atricapilla | reverse complement strand
TTTTTTTTTTTTATTATTTTATAAAATTAAAATAAATTTTAAAAATTTTTTATAATCCCCGGTTTTTTAAAAAGTTTTTTTTTTTTTTTTTTTTTTTTTTTTTAGAAACATCTGAATATTAATTTATTCTCCTAGGAAAAATAACCACAAAACCCAAAACCCAAAACAAAACAAAATAATAAATACTTACTAAACTGTTTAAATTCTGCAGAAAATAATCTTATAAGAGGGATGAAATTAATCTGAAAAAGATAATCTGATAACAGAGATGAAATAAAGTGTCCCCTGTACATCTCTTTGACATTTCTTTTGCCTCTCCTAAGCCACTATTGTGGTGACTTCAAACTAAAAATTGGAATTTTGTTAAGTCAGAACTTATTTTCCAGTTAAGGAAATCAGCAAACAAATTTATATGCAGAAATTGGTGAAAAGGAAGAGTAGATTGGATGCAATCTATTAAGTCTCTATTCATGTCCTACAGAAATACTGTGTTCTTAGAGTTTATTAACATTCTCTCATGCATAAATATGTCTCTTTAAAGTAGTAATGTTACACTGGATGTTGTATTGGTTTTGGCAGTTAGTTCCCTTCATTGTAGCTGCTATGGTGATACGTTTGGGACTTAGGAGGAAAATAATGTTGATAACACACTGATGTTTGAATTGTTGCAGAGCAGTGCTTACAGTGAGTCAAAGACTTTCCAGCTTCTTGCTCTGTCCTGCCAGTGGGCTGGGGGTGCAACAGGAGCTGGGAGGGGACAGAATCAGGACAGCTGATCCCAACTGGCCAAAGCGATGCCCCACACCATATGACATAACAATTAGTCATAAGACTGGAGAGAAAAGAAGGAAGAAGGGAAGGCATTATTTTCCCGATAAACTATTAAGCATGAGGACCCATGTTTTCCTTGAAGTGGCCTGTCAGTGAGAAGTAGTGAATGAATTCCTTGTTTGCTTTACTTTTATACACAACTTTTGCTTTACCTAGCAAACTGTCTTTATCTGGACCACAATTTTTCTCACTTTTACCATTCAAACTATCCATTCCATGAGTGAGTGAGTGGTTGGGTCGCCTCAGCTTTCTATGAATGTTAGCCTACAGATGATGTCTTTTCTGTTTTCCCACAGTCCAGCACACTGAATAATTCTGTGAACATCTAACAAAATCTTCATATTCTGTGTTTCTTTTATGAAAAAATAGTTAATACTCCTAACATTGTGTTTTATTAGCTACCAGTTCTAAAAATGCTTCCTTGACTCTCTGTTCCATTTTGTGTGTGTGTGTGTGTGTGTTTGTTGTTGATTTAAGTCTCCCCAAGAAATACCATCTCTCAGACTCATGTTTCTTCTGAAAACATAATGAATGAATATTTTGTGATTTGGAGCAATTACTTAGCAGCATGCATTACTTTAATAGACACATTGCTTTAAACTAAGACTCCATCATCTGTTCTGCCCTTTAATTACAAACACAGATATTACATAATTCAGAATTATATGTTATAAGAGATTTAAATCCATGTTTGTTCCCTTGTACAACAAATAAAATGTGTGCCTGGTAAATTTCTTCCTTGTTTTTCAAAATCAAGGAAGGATTGATTTTGGATAATATAACCAATTTTTTTCATTGTTATGCGAATTCACCTTTAGAGAGTTTCTTGACCTGTTATTTTTGAAAACACCTATGCTAAAAATACAATTTTCCCAAGAGTGTGCTCTGGTTTTATTATTATTATTATTATTATTATTATTTATTTATTTATTTATTTATTTATTTATTATTATTATTTAAATAGAGAAAAACATACTGAGGGTCCTAAATTTTAAGGACTGTATGAGCTAGAAGACGGGCTGGTAAAACTTCCTTGTTGTGACTATAAATGTTCAAAAGACAAAGAGAGAAGGGGAGAACAGACAAAACTACATGATGACTTTGAGTTAAATCTTTTCTAAAGGTAGCTGCACACCTTCAAATGTGTGCAGAAAATGTAGGAGATACAGTCATCTGGGAGAAGAGGGAGGAGTATGTTGTCCTTCTTGTATGCACAGAAATCGAAGGAGAAGGTTGGCTGCTCTACAGGCTGCCATGCTCGAACTCTCCCCATCCAACAGCAAATAAATAAGTAACAGGTCATTGCAAAGTCACACAGTAAGAACTCTGATCTTCCTGAAGAATCTGAGCACCAGTATTTCCCTCACAGTGTACCACTCCACTTCATTTATGATGTCTAAACTCCCGTGGCTACTGATGTGTAAAAGAAATTTTTATTCTCCTCCAATTTGTTGCTAGTTTCTTGTGATTTTCATTAATATTAAAATTCAAATTAGTTAAGCAGCCCCTCTATGATCAGTGATGTCTGGAAGTGGGATTCTCAAAGGAACATTCCTTATTCTTCCACAGAATTTGTGTGCCCCATCACTTTTGCAATATAATAATTTTATCTTCTATACAAGTGTCAGTTATCCTTAGTATAAATATGTGTTAGCCTTTACATTTTGGTACATTGAAAGCATATTAACATTGCTCACCACCATTTTTGTAAGTACACACATCATTTTTAAAAACTTAGAAGATTTTCATGACATGAACTATGAAATAGTAATCACAAAGCTGATTTTTTTTTTTTTTTAATAGAAAAAAAAGAAAGCTATTATATTCTACATGATGTGTTCATCATAAAAGGCATACATAGGTAAGTATAAAAATGAAAAAATAAAAAGCAATACATAGTTATGCACACAAGCATACATAGTTAAGCACACAACATATAACACACAACCGTCTGGAGCACATAAACATTCTTCTGTGTTCAAAGAAGTTTATTACGAGAAAACATAAAACAACAACATGGGAAGATAACACATGGCAAATCATTATTAGTTCCTTCATCAGCCCAAAAGCGGTAGTGATTATAATGAATACTGCTTGGAATATTTTCCCATACTTGTATTCTGTCCAAGAACGGTACTACAGTACTATCAAATAATACTGTGGAAACTGGGTGAAATATCTAAAGAGAGTTAGGAGTTCAGTGGCCAGTCCTGAGCAAGCACAGGCAACAGGATACTAAATAGCTGAATCTTCAGCAATTCCTGTGCATTGCTGAGCCAGAGCTTGAAAATACAAGTCTTTAATGTTCATGCATAAATTACCAAATACCGGAGATGTTAGCTTCCATGGGAGGGAACCGGATACACGTACAATTAACTCAGGCTTTGAACATTACTTCCTAGTGCTGCATAGTCTCTTTCAGGCTGGTTGGGGATAAAGAGGTGTTGTAATTCAAACATCTTTTACAAGGATAATTAGCCTCACAAATAAATCCATACTAATTTTAGTCAGTTAGCAGGGTGACAGAGCTTAGGGATACAGAGGCTTTCAACACAGTGCAGTTTTGTAAGGATTTAGCATGGGCTTTCACAAGAATCAGCATTTAGCCATTAGAATTAAACTTGGAAAATAGCTGACCATTTTTTCCTGTTCAGACCAAAAAGCTTGGAATTCTTCAAAGAGTGTTAAACTAACCTGGAAAAAAATGTGATTCTCATATTTTAGTAATTAGATTATTTATCAATGACAAATGGTCTGAGAGAAGTGTGGCAACCCATTTTGTGACTGGAAGTTCAAGATTGCATCTCCTTCCTTTGGGACCTTGTATGCAATGCTGTCTAAACCTAGAGCAATACTTGGATCTGTACAAAAGGGACCTGTGACTCTGGGAGGATTGAATAAAACTCTCTTTTCCTTAGAAAAGAGAGTTCTTCCACAGAAAAGATCCATGTTTTAGAGCATTTTTATCCAGCTGTGGCTGCTATAACATGTTGTAGGAAGAGTAAGAAATAGTTTAATAACTGCTGTTGCTGTAAGAATTTTGCTCTGTTCAAAATGATGAGTGTTTTTACTGAAGAGATTTGAAACCTTCTGCCATTTAGTACTTTTAAATTCCAGTGTCATCATTCAGATGTCTCTTAAGAAGGAATTAAGGAGATAAAGATATATCAGGAACTTGATTAAATTAATGTCCAGGCAGGGAATATAACAGAGTAAAAATAAAGAGCTTAAATAAAAAACAAATAAGGAAAGAAACAGATATGGCAAAAGAGAACATCCTTAAGCTCCTATTACCAGAGGATTTTTTATTAATGAAAAATATATTTTTTTATTTATTTTCAGTTAATCTAAATGAAAATGTTATCAATTTCTTTTTACTGCACTGTTAGGTTAAAGTGAATTTATCAGAGTCAAGGATTTGAACATTTCAGAGTCAAACTAAGGATTTTCACTGAGACAGTTTTGCAAAGTTGAACACACTTAATAAGGCAACAGATAGATTTGGAATTGTTGATAAATACATGTACTGCAGTAGTGCAAATATATGAAAACAGTACTAGTAAAACGCCATCCTGGGTATTTCTCAAAAGGTTTTTTTTTTTTTTTTTTTTCTTTTTTAACAATGAGTCCTAACTTTCCTTTATATTCTAAGTTTATTTGTTCCCTCCCTGGGGTGATGCTTAGCATGATTTGGGTGAAGAGCTAAGTACTATAGTCATGTATGTTTACAATGTACTTCATTAAGCGCATCATATTCAGAGGTGTTAACTTCTGTGTTAATATTCATTTTACACATAATGAAACAAAAGGTTTCACCCAGGCCCTCAAGATTCTGTTCTCCTGCCAAAACAGGGCTGTCCCACTAACACAAGACTCCCTCCTTCAGCAACTCTCTCATACAAAGTTTGTAGACCTCCATTTACAAAGTTTGTATAAGAGAGAAACAAGAATAGCTCAATTTTCCTTTGCCCAAGGCTGTTGCTCATCGGCAATGCTAACAAGCCTCCACACTGCACTTAAAACAATGTTTCTGATATTTTATCCATGGGGAAGGGGAGGGATGAATAATCCAAAGTGAAGATACAAAATACAGAATTAACATGGACTTAAGAGACTAGGAATTTAGATGAATCTGTATGACACACATATGTAAAGCACATTTAGTGTATTTATTCAGATCACTTATTTGCCTATTGAGTACCAATGGCAAAGTTTCTGTGACATGTTTAGCAATAGGAATCATACATGGTATTTTAAGAAAAAGCATTCTTTCTAACACAAAGACTAATATAAAATTCAGTGTATGTTCAATTCATAAAATCAAAGCAGAATATCTGATTTTTTACCCATTTTCTTCAAAAAAAACTTTGCAGATGATTTTCTCTCCTGTAAATTAGCCAACCTCAGAAATAAATAGAGAAGGGAACATACAACAAAATGGCTAAAGCAATCCAGAGAATGGATGGATGGATGTAGAAAGACGCTGATGACTAATCTCATACACCTAATTTTTCCCCTCCTTATTTCAGTATAGTTGTTTCAGGTTGCCTTATCAATACAGGCAAAAACATCTAATATGTTTAAGTAGATATTGTAAAAAAAGTAATTGCACCTAAGAATACACGTTCAACTTGATTGGGAATCTGCTTCTTCAAATATAATTCTAACAGTGAATTTCTTGAGACACTAGACAAATTTTGACATAAACAGCTGAGATGTAACTAATGAAAACAGACCTCTAAATAACGTAAAATACATATTAGAATGGACATTGGTATTCATCTTGCCACAGATGTAATAGAACTTGCTACTGGTACATAAAAGGTAGTATGAGAAATGCATTGTCTACCTCTGTAGTGTAAATCCAGCAGCAAGAGCATACATCAAAATCTTTCATAATCTTTCATTTTCTTGGACTTTAGACTTTCACGCTTGCTTCTCAATATAACAGAAATTAAGTAAATATTTATGCCCTGTTTTAACTCTGCCAGAAAATTTACAGGCACCCTTAGTATATTTCAGATTCAGACGGTGGTTTTTTTTGACTTGAAGGGGTTTAGCAGCCCAAAGGGAAAGTGCTTTCCTCTGAGTGTTATACCCACATAACTCAATAACTGATAGAGACCCAGTCAGTGGCACGTGTAATTTGGTTGGTGACTTTGGGGTGCAAGCACAGTTTTTTTTTTAAGCATGCATACCTTTTACCTTTTCCAAAATGCATTTCAGGCCTAACAAACTTTTCTAACAAAAGTACTGTCAAAACACAGCATAGCGTTGCAAATCAGCACTTTCGGTAGAGGCTGTTTCATTACAAAATCTCAAAGTAATGCTCATAAACAACCCTGTAATTGTTCACAGCATGTCAATGAGGAAAGGCTTTGATAATTTTATTTTGGCAGCAAACAATAGTGAGGAATTAAGTTCATAAAACTTGACTTAATTGTGGATAAAACCCTGGCATACAATTCTGCTACATTTCAGAAGCCAATTAAAGTGTTTACAGATTAGTCAACATCTATCCATCCAATTCACATCATCAGTATGCAGACAGAAATGGGAATGCTAAATTGAAATAAACAAATGCCTGTAATTTATAATTGTAGAAAGTTGTCAGCTGCTTCTCTCAGCTTAGTGGTCTGTCAGAATTTCTTTTCTAAACTATCAAATTCAAGGTAGTTTACATATTGCCTTAGAATTGGTCTAGTCATATATTTCTGTAAACACTATAGCATTCCAAAGACAGGAATGTCATGAGATAAAACAAAGACCTTCTCACCCATAGACAATGACCTTCTTGATCCACATTTGCAATTCAAAGTGGATATTTTAAAAAGCTTTTTTAAGTTTCTGAAGTGATCTGATAAAAATCCTGTTTGCCTGATCAATAACAAACCACATTCAAAAGGTCAGTTAGGCCTTTTTCTTCATAACAGAAAAGCAACAGCTTATTCACTGAACTTTAATGTCCAGAAAAATAAAATCACAAATAGGATGGATCTTGTAGGGAGAATACACCCATTTTATCATTTAAATATAGTATTTGCTGGCCCTAGATAAATTCTTGAGGATTTTACATAGTTGTTAAAGGGATTTTTTTAGTTTATTCAAATAAACTATATTTTAATGTATGCAGTTTATCATTAATTAAATTTAAAATTTTAAATTTTACATGAAATGGTTTTAATTTTATGAAGTGTAAAGAAATCTAGTTTGAGCATTAATTGGTTTATAGTTTTAAGAGGAATATCATCCTTTAATTTCATGACAGAAGGCAATTACTAATGTGATTGTATCAGGATGTCAGATTTTCACTCCTGGAATCTGAACATCACTATATCAGAATACACCTGGAGTATCTAATCATGGTCCTGGGACTGTATATTGTGCAAATGAAATTATGGCAAAATGACATGAAATAACATAAAATAAATAAAATAAAATAAGTTTTCAGGCTTTGTTTCTATAAAGATAAAAGTTATTCGGCCCTAAGTATATCTTGTAATAAACACAGTGTAAGGATTCAAAAAATGATTTAACTTACATTGTAACTTTGTATTAAAAAGCCCAAACTCCTATACCATATGCTGCTGTTTGTGGGAAATGAATAAATAAATAAATAAATAAATAGAGTTACTAATAACAGAAGGAAACTGCACAGAAAATCAAAACAACAGCTGTTTATCAAGGTTTTTCTTTGTGGAAAAGAGTGAACACTCCACAGATCAATTTCTAAACAAAATTAAGAGGACACACACCCCTCTTTTTATGAATACAGATTTCCAGGGGAGTGACAGCCCCACAGTTAGAAACATGACAATTTCATCTTCTCTAAATAAAGACCTCACCCACATGGAATAGAGGTCATGGGGTGGTGGGGGTGCCCTCTCATCCCACTTCAGCTCTAACACTCAGATCTAACATCAATAACAGAAGGAGTTGTTAGCCCTTCTTATTCACTGCAAAGGAAAATTCACACTTCCCTGGAGCTGGAAAGGGGCAGATTGTACTTGTACATCTAGAGAAAAACAGCAGACTGGAAGGTTTGCAGGAACCCGGGAGTTGAATTTTGCCCCAGCTATGACAGACATCCAGCTGTCTCCTCTGCAGTCACCTGCTGTGTTGATCCACCTTGAGTCCAACAGAAAACTGGATTCTGCTTGAAAGTAAAGATGAGGAGTAGTTTGGAGAGCTAAAGGAATGGTGCCCAGCTTCCAAACAGCCATCTCACACAGCCCATTATATTTATCTTGCTACACCTACATTTCAGTTCTCTATTTCCTAAAGTCATGTTGATTTTTCCTGCATTTCTGTTCTTAGATCTTCTGGGCAGAAGCTTCATTTTACTCTGATACCACAGTGTCTTATCTACAGCATCTGGTTCCTGCCTGGGGCCTATTTGTACTTCTGTGAAAAGAAAAGCAGTGGAGAACAGACAATGGTTTTGCAGGTCTTAATAAACAGCATTTGCAGACTGTCTGGATTGAACTTCTCTTGGCATACCTAGGAACCCTGTAGGGACTTTGTAATTTATTTTTCCTGACTAACTGGTGCAGGTGCAGCTTGTTACCTTCATCCCGGATATTGAGAAGACAAGTAGGCTTGCTTCAGCAGAAAGAAGCAGTAGAAAGAAAAGCAAGGAAGTAAATGCTGGTAGTTTACAAAGTATAATAATTTAAAGGGGTCAATATATGGATTTGTGCACATAAATGAAGCAGTAGCTACCTCTCAAATTGCTCCTTAGAAGGAATAACACAATAGGATGATCACAAAAAGCCTAGAGGGTATTTGTCTTTAATTTTACTGTAACTTACAATTTAGGAAAAGCTAAAATGCTGTATGTACTGACATGGTTCTAACCTTAAATAATAGCAAACAAGAAGATCAAAAGAAAACCTCTGAACTGATGATAAGGAAGTAATTTTGAACTAAACATGACTATTTAAAATAAAAAGAAAAGATAGATAATTCACAAGTTCAGTATATTGTGAGTGCTTTGACTGTAAAGTAACCTTTGAATCAGATTTTTTTTTTTTTTCATGCTCTTAACACATTCTTAGTCTTTTAATATCAAAAAGAAAAACAAAGCCACAAAATTTTAAAAAGTTTTGAAACATTTTATCAGGACCACAGTATAGTGTCAATATATTTGACAGAAATATACTCTGCCCTCTACTATGCCCTAGAATATCGTGTCCAGTTCTGGGCCCCTCAGTTCAAGGACAGGGAAATGCTTGAGAGAGTCCAGTGAAGAGCCACGAAGTTGATTAAGAGCATCTCCCTGATGAGTAAAGGCTGAGAGAGCTCCGTCTCTTTAGCTTGGAGAAGAGGAGACTGAGGGGTGACATTATTAATATTTATAAATATGTAAAGGGTAAGTGTCAGGAGGACAGAGCCAGGCTCTTCTCGGTGACATCTAATGATAGGACAAGAGGCAATGGGTGTAAGCTGGAACACAGGAGGTTCTGCTTAAATATGAGATGAAACGTTTTCATGGCAAAGGGTAACAGAACACTGGAACAGGCTGCCCAGAGGGGTTGTGGAGTCTCCTGCTCTGGAGACATTAAAAACCCACCTGGACATGTTCCTGTGTGACCTGATCTAGGTGTTCCTGCTCTGGCAAGGGGATTGTACTAGATGATCTTTCAAGGTCCCTTCCAATCCCTAACATTCTGTGATTCCGTGATTCTGTGAAATGGAGGAGAACTGAATAATAAATTGCCATATCTCAGGGAAAAAGAAGCACCTGGTGTTTGTAAAAATTGCTCAGGAATTCAAATAAACCTTTACAGATAAGATGACTTGATATATCTGACAGAAACAAAAGCTCAGAAAACTAAATCATATGTCTCTTTGTTTTTCTATATTAAAGGGGGACAAAGTCATTAATGTCTTATGGTAGAAAAAAAATAGTATTATGTCATAAAGAAAAATGAATTTCTAAGATTTTTTTTATATTTATTAATACTTTAAAATTACTTTCAGACTAATCTCTAAAAGTTGCTCTTGATCTACAGATAACTTGTAAATTAATATATATATATATTTTTTCCAGGAAAATGGGGAAGTTTTTTTTTTTTTTTTTCAGTCTGTGGAAGGTTAAAGTCTGTCAGAATTCAGTTTTGTTTACATGAAATTCTAAATTCTGAAGTTATTCCCTGTGAGTTTTCCTTGAAAATATTATTTTTTCACTTAACATATTCTACCAAAAATATTTTATTCAAAAGTTACTAGTAAACTTTTCACAGAAAGTAAGCAAATCATTATTTCCTTCCAAGTATTCAAGTTAAGAATGGTCCTGGTAAGCATACAATTACAAACACTATGATACTTTTCCTATCCCAAAGTAATTGTGGATCAAAGAAAAATATTGCTGTCTTTAATTGTCAAAAGTTATACTACCACACATACCAACACATACCACATATTACTACATCTCTAACTTTCTAGACATACACACAAAAGTAACTCATCATTATATTACATTGTCTGCATTTTTTGGTCATGATTAATCACTGATTGACTATCACTGATGAAAACAGAAATAGCCTTCTGCTGCTAAGTACCAGAAATATGTTTCATAAGCTCTGTTACATGTGTACAGTCAGTATAAAAATAACCAAGACATTGCGTAGTGAAATGTCGTTATTGCTCAGATTTGTGTTTTGTTATTGCTTAAATGGTTATGGTAGGAAGATGTTATAGCTGGATAAATCACCACCAGAAGCAGAAATGTTGCAAAAGCTTTAGGTATAACTGAGGTGGAAGAAAAAAGTACTTTTAGAATGGGAAATTAAAAAATAGATTTCGTGCTAATGAGTCATAGTTCATTTTTGGAAGACATCAAAACATTCTTTACTGTTGCAATAAGCTGTAAAAAAATATTTATAAGACAGTTTTTATTTATATAAAATATAAATTTCAGGCAAAAATGTAGAATGGCATGGTAAAATAATAGCTTTTTAGGGGGGTTAAGCTATCCTGTTTCAAATGTTGCTTAACATACATATTTTATTCATAAATGACACTACCATCTCCTCTTGGCAATCTTCTGATGTAGTAGTTCTGCCAACTATTAGCAGGATGAGAGGGTTTGATCCCATGAAATGCATGCAAAAGTGGTTTTATTGTGTTCAGGTTGTGGCAGCTATGGGCTTCTGCTCATGGGATGTCTTCCTTTCCTGTTCACCACCCACAAGCATCTTCAAGGAAAGGAACTGTTCCATAAAAATAGAAAAAAAAAAAAAAAAAGAAAGAAAGAAAGAAAGAAAGAAAGAAAGAAAGAAAGAAAGAAAGAAAGAAAGAAAGAAGGAAAGAAAGAAAAAAGCTATCATTAATCATTAAGTCATAAGACTTTACTAGGCAATTCTAGCCCTTCCCCAGACTGCATTAGTGCAAGAAAAGTTTATTTTGGCTGGTGAAGTAAGGTAAAAGAGGTAAAAATGTGATACCTTAAAGACTATACAAAAATTACAAGACTTTTCTGTGCTATCCACATTTGTCTTTGCACTCAATGCTGTTTTAGATTCTACTCTAACTATTGCCAATGCAGACCCCAACTCAATTTTTAATTCTCCAGTGTGAAGAATGACTTCCAATGAATGGAAGAATTAAACTGAAAATATGTATTCTAGGCTGTAATTTTCTTATAGAAAAAGAACATCTTTTGCCTAATTTATATCTTTTTGTCATGTCTGTTCATCACTTGCCAGATCTTCAGGCACATGTATGTATACAATTGAATATTATTAAACAGAGCTGGAAAGAACAAATACTTCACAGAAGTCCACTTTGTCTCTGGAGATAAAATAAGACTTCCCATTCATCTTTCATTAAAAGTGTTTTTCTTTCTATTAGTATTAATTGTTCTGATTGGAATCTACTGGAGGAATCATAATTTATGAACTGTTGTCACTTTGTGTTTCGTTCTAACATTTGTGGCCTGTCCTGTCTTTTTCTTCATAGGTAGCTCACACTTGACACACAGCAATAGCTTCATTTACTCCATTATACTCGTTCACATATTTTCATTTCAAAGCCTATTTTTCCAACAATTCAGGTACAATATATGCAATTATATTCTTAATTTGATATTGAATTAATCTGTTTGGACATTAGAGTGGAGATCTATGGATCTATGGATATTGGTGGAGATCTATGTCAACAGATTCTACTCTCACAGGAGTTCAAATTAAGATTAATTTGCTGATGTTACAGAAGTTTTATTGATGTAGTTTTATTAATAAATACATACAGTATTTATTATCAGCTATCTTAGGAAGGAATATGAAAATAATATAATATTATTACTCTTATTTCAGATAGTACAAGTTAGATCTGATAAGGAATGAAATGATTATACAGGCTAAACAGCTGAAGGTTTTATGCTACTTAAATAATGTGTGTATCAAGATGTTCATAATGAAGTTGAAGTAATCTAAGGCCTACTTTTCTAAAGGATTATTCCTTGTAATCCCTCTTGGTTGAGTATGACTATACGCTACACATACAGAGGCAAACAGAGATTGAGTATGACTACACACTAAATATACAAACCTGGAATTCTGTGATGGGGAACAGAAGAAGCCCCACAGCTGGCAGCCCATGGCTTGCACAGGTACATTCTTTGCTGAATTAAAAACTGGCTGGATGGCTGGGCCCAGACAGTGGTGGTGAATGGAGAGAAATCCAGCTGTCGACTGGTCACCAGTGGTGTTCCCCAGGGGTCAGTGCAGGGGCTCTTCCTCTTTAAGATCTTTATTGATGATTTGGATGAGGGAGTTGAGTGCACCCTCAGTAAGTTTGCAGATGACACCAAGCTGGGGGGAAGTGTCGATCTGCCAGAGGGTAGGAAGGCCCTGCAAAGGGACCTGGACAGAATGAATCACTGGGCAAAGGCCAATAGGATGAGGTTCAACATGGCTAAGTGCCGGGTCCTGCACCTTGGTCAAAACAACCCCATGCAATTCTACAGGCTTGAGGCAGAGCACCTGCAAAGATGTGAGGAAGAAAAGGATCTGGGAGTGCTGGCTGATGCTCACCTGAACATAAGGTGGCAGTGTGCCCTGGTGGCCAAGAAGGCCAATGACACCCTGGCTTGTATCAGGAATAGTGTAGCCAGCAGGACCAGGGAGGTGATCATCCCCCTGTACTCTGTTCTGCTCGAGGCTGCACCTTGAGTCCTGTGTTCTGGGTCCCTCACTACAAGAAGGACATCAAGGCCCTCAGGTATATGTCCAGAGATTGTCTACGAAGTTGGTAAAGGGTCTGGAACACAAGTCCTGTGAGGAGTGACTGAGGAGACTGGTGTTGTATAGTCTGGAGAAGAGAAGGCTCAGGGGAGGACTTATTGTTCTCTACAGCTACCTGAAAGGAAGCTGTGGGGAGCTGGAAGTTGGCCTTTCTTGCAGGTAACCAACGATAGGACTAGAGGGAATGGCCTCAAGTTGTGCCAAGGGGAGGTTTAGATTGGAAATTAAGAGAAAATTTTCTCAGAAGGTGTAGTCAGACATTGGAACGGGTTGTCCAGGGAAGTGATGATGTCACCATCCCTTGGCTGTTTAAAGAAAGGTTGGATGTGGTGCTTATGCACATGGTTAGTGGGTGACATTAATATTAGAGGGATGGTTGGACCAGATGATTTTGGAGGTCTTTTCCAACCTTAATGATTCTATGATTCTGTGGTTCTAGATATTAGCTAGTAGTTAGCACCTTATATTCCAGCTAGCTGGAACTCATACTGATGCTGAAGACATAGAAACATAGAAACAGTATTTGCATAGAAACGTAGAATCATTAAGGTTTGGAAAGACCTTTGAGATCTCCTGGTCCAACCATCACCCTACCACCAATGTCACCCAAGATCAGTGCTGCCAGTAAGACAAACAGATCTTGAACAGAAGCTACATAACCATAGCAAACATTGTAATGATATGGACTCCACAAGTCCTATGAGAAGTTGACACATCCCCATTTTGGGTAAGACCTGTTTGCATCTACTCAGAAAAAGTGTGCTTACACATACCTGTAATATATTACCAACTTTCGCATTATGACTCTGCTAATATCTCCTATGTATCTCCCTCAGCAGGTATCTTCTATCACAGTCTCCTTCATGTAATCTGTGAGAGTCTATGTGGGCTGAAGTCAAGACAAAGAAGTAAAAAACTATGTCATCTCTTGTTTTCAATGGCTTAAAGTTTCATGAAATGAAACTTTTTTTTTTTTTTTTTCTGAAATTTTCTTCACCATAAGTCTATCTATTTGTTGTTGTTGTTGTTGTTATTACTATTGCTATTCACAAAATGGAGTGATTCTGAAAATAAATTAGGAGAAAATTCAACCTTTCTGTTCATATGCAAAATTACTTAATTTCAGTGAAAAAATGTCAAATTTTCCATGCCTGGAGCACATATTGAGACTGGTCTCTGAAATACATCTCAATAATCCTGACCCCTTCTCAGCCCTACCCAAGTTCATTCTGACTTCATACAATTTTTTTTGTTCATTGAAGACAGTAAGTATTCAGTAAAAATATACTGTCTTACAGCCAAAATCTAATATAATCCAAAATTAGAGTCAGTTAGTGGAAGCTGAATATTTACTGCTATAGTTTTCCTCTTTGCGGAGTTATGGAGTTTAGGAAACACATTTTACAAACAGTTCCTATATGAACATAGAAGCTACATGATGGAGTTGAGTCAGAGAAAAACAGGCACGGATTCTTCCAGCAAGAATTTACGAAAATCTTGAGAGAAGGAGAAGGAAAGCATTTGGTTGTCAAAACCATGAAGCATAAGGATGCAGACTAAATTTGGTTAGCCTAATGAGCATACTTAAGCTTGCTCTCAGGAAATAAATAAATAAATAAATAAAAATAAACAAAGGATACAGTGACTGTCAGATTTGATCAGCAGAAATTGCAAAACACTCATCTCTCTCTTGAAATCCTGTTCCACAGTTCCAAGTGCCTGTAGGTACTCTTTAGGTATATATTAAGTACAACCCTGTAACATGACATAGATGAGTATAAGGACTAAATTACAACAGTGTAGCTATCTTTGGGCTTTTTCAAATTATGACTACTTGTTAGCACAACTCAAAGAGCATTTTTTTTTTACATTTTCTGCATGTAATCAGTTTTGTTATTTCATCTAATGGTTGCTTATATTTCATTTGTGCTTCTGCACATATGCAAGCTACAATATGTTAGGTACTTTATAGAATTATGAGAAAGTAAAATATTCCTTATCTCAACAAGCTTGCACTCTAAATTTATGACAACATACAAAAGATTACAAAACAAACCAGGGGTGTGATATGAAGGACAAAAAGACAATGAAGTAACTCCTGAGGAAGGACCTGAAGCATAACACACTAATTTTGTTTGTTCTGCTAAAATCACAAACATAATTTCAACACACTAACATTATAATGATTGTGGTCATGAGCAGATTCAGTGTTTCACAATGTTTTGGCTAACAACAGATAGCAGACAATTAATTTTATTGTCTAATATAACTTCATTCAACAACAAAAATATACTCAGAATAATAGATCAGAACTGGTGTCAAATGCTGAGAAATGTTATGATAAATATTCTGCCCTGAAGTAAAATAATGTCAGTACTGCATTACTTTTTTTTTTTTTTTTTTTTTTTTTTTTTTTTGTGAGCTATTAATCTGTTACTTTTTTTTTATGCTGTAAATGGATTTTTTAATTTATTTATTTATTTTATCAGAAATGACTTTTCTTTCCAAGTGATGTAATCAGAGAGAAGAAAAAAAGAATTAATAATTTGGAAAAAAAAAAAAAAGTAGTATTAGAGAAGGTCATTTAAATTTAAATTCTAAGCTAATGTTAAATGTTAATGTTAAAATAGTGATTAAGAGATGAGGAAGAAAGGATGAGACACAGTTTTAAGGTAAAGTTAGGTTGAGTGTAGTTAATTTTCATAGATGTTATGAAAATAAATGTTTGAAAAATTGTCATTGCTGATTTTATGATTTGATTTTATTTTTCAGCTGAAGGCCATTCTTTGTATGGAATATCATGTAGATATTATATATATTAAGACCTGTAGTTTTATTCTGATATGTCTGTTTTTCAAAAGATATCTTAAGAGTGTATGGTTTGAAGGGGAAGTACAAATCAGAAAAGAATGCTTGATCTAGCCAGAAATCCAAGAAATAAAATGGTATTTGCAAAAATTCAAAGTAATCTCATATGACAGAATATAATAGTAGGATAAATGTCTGTTTGTACTTGTTTGGTATTTCTGTGGAGGAAATGGTACTTCATTCAAAAATATTTAGTGAAATCTATAGTACTGATATTTGGGGAAAGTCCAAGGACACTGTCCTTGCATAATTATGTTCACTGCAATGGTTTGCTTTTCCACCCTTAATATGAACTGTATAGTAGCCCAACTTTAATGGGAGAGGTAGCTAGTTTATAGGTTGGTGCAAAGTATAAGCTCTTAGAAATAGCAAACATGGCTTTGAACCTACAAGCTTGGGTATAGAGATTCAGATGTTGATCTTCCACCAGGCTGAAATTTCTCCTGGTAAGTTTTTAAAGAATCACAGAATCACAGAATTTCTAGGTTGGAAGAGACCTCAAGATCATCGAGTCCAACCTCTAACCTAACACTAACAGTCCCCACTAAACCATATTGCTAAGCTCTACATCTAAACGTCTTTTAAAGACCTCCAGGGATGGTGACTCCACCACTTCCCTGGGCAGCCTGTTCCAATGTCTAACAACCCTTTCGGTAAAGAAGTTCTTCCTAACATCCAACCTAAAACT
>CM021763.1:78703210-78714198 GCA_011075105.1 Heteronetta atricapilla | reverse complement strand
ATATATGTATATGTATATGTATATGTATATATATATATATATATATATATATATTTCCGGAACTACAACATATTAGATTCAGGAAATGGTAAAATACAATACTCATTGGAAAGAAATTAAACTGCTGATCAACATGTCAGTAAATGATTAATAAACACAAAGGACTCAAAGGACTTCCAAATGACAGTAAAAAATACAGCAGGAAGTATAGTCTTGATCCTGACTGCACTGAATTATCAACTAACTTCAGTTTACTGGGATGTGTCCACGGCTCTGGGTAACACAGACACAAGAAGATACTTTATTTCTCATTTTCAAGTACTCAAAGTTACAGGACACTTACAAAAGCCTATGACACAGTGAGCTGCATGAAACTAAAAGCAAGTCAGTACCAACAAGCAGGATGTAATAGATGCAACCAAATTTCAGGTTACTCTTAAGTTGTTAATTCCTACAAAAAATGGTTTTAGAGCTATTTTTGCTGTTGATTAGGACAATGTCATAACAAGAAAGCTGAAAACTGGGGTGGGAACAAAAGTAAAAACTGTAATGTCAACAATCTGTAATGACAGTCTCTTTGGAATTAGATTTTTTTTTGTTCAGTTTGGGTTGTTTTGTGGTTTTTGTTGTTGTTGCTGCTGGTGTTGTTGGTGGTGGTTTGTTTGTTTTGTTTTGTTTTTATAAATATAAGTGCTAAGTAATATGCAAAATGTATCTGTCCTAGTAAATCTCCACATAACATCAAGGTGTATGGAGATAGGTTCAAACCCACAAATTTATGTAGTGCCCTAGGTGGTCTAGATGGCAATGGAAAACTAAAGAATGAACATTGACTGTAAAAAGTGTGGAAAACATTTTTTTTGTACAAGTTCTTGCAGCCAGATAAGGGACAGAAGAGTATATTATTTAGAACTATCCTGAATCTTACTCTCGTTGTAAAGAACTGGAAACGTCCCACAGAAGATGAATTCAACAGAAATATGTATATAAAATGATTTAAGAAATGCTCAATGCTAGAAAATTTGATGATGCATTCTGGATGTTTTGAGACACTTCTGAAGTCTTTTGAGATCTTAAATATTGCTGGAGATTTTTTGTTGTTGTTGTTAAATTAACCAAAATTTTAAGGGGTCTGGACTTCTAAGTAAAATAGTCAGGTTTCTGAAAGGGGTGTCTGGAGTATTGAGCAAGACGAAAACATCTAGATAAGAGACTCCCAGATGCCAGATTTACAGTATCTTTGTGCTGTGAAAGACTCAATATATATGCTTGATATTATTAAAAATATTTATTCATGTGTTTCCTACTAATGGCTAAATGTTATGATATGCTTGCAAGAAAATACACTGAGATCTATATATACTGGACAATCCTGAGATACAAATAGCTATGCAAAGAATCTTAAAACATTGCAATGTCTCCCTACACTGTCAGAAATTGCCCTGCCTAATTTCTTCAGAGACATACTGTTCTGTAATGTTCAACTACTGCACTTTAAACATTTCTGGTTTTAATCTTAACCTCTCTATGAAATCTTTTTGGTTCCCCCCCCTTTTTTTTTTTTTTTTCTAGGAGTATTTTTTTCTACTCTTTACTTCATGCTGCAATGTATTACATTTCTTCTTTTTATATGATAATAATAATTCTCTACTTCCCGAGGGTATTTTGAGGCTAAATCCATTAATATGTATGAGGTGCTCAAACTGTAGTGATAAGCACCACTGAGGCTGTACATATGCATGTCTATATATCTCTACAGAAACACACATCTACACACATATATTTAAATCAGTGTATTTACTGCTAACTGGTATATATAACAATGACATGAATATACAAATACTTTGCATTTCCTCTGCATTGTTTTCTCCCACTGCTTGATCAAGTAGATATGTCTGTTATTCCCTTGGCTGCATTACATTTGTTACTGTTATTACTATGCTGCACTGCCAAAGGCTATGTCTATGCAGAAACACGGGAGCACCCCATAGTGTTGTTCATACTCTTGATTCCTGAGACTTTTCCACTGGCTCTGGGACAGAGCTTATCAAGGCTCTTTTCCAGCCAGCCCACCAACCCACCCAGATTTGGGTTGTTTATTTTCCCATGTTCACAAAGATGTGAGATGCTGTGTACGAGACCAAGAAGTTGGGAAGTTCTCCAAAGCCCTCAAATTCTCGTGTAGTCCACATGTCTGAGATCTGTATGAACCTTACACGTTATACAAATATTGGAGTCAGAAGACATTCACAGTCTAAACAATGAACACAAAATGTGAAATATCTCTGCATTTATGCATTTTTACTTCATGGACCTGACCATCTATGTTTTTGACAGTAAAATTCTTTAGATATTAGCATTGTATCCTCACTGTATGTCAAGTATATTTTCCTACTGTTTAGACCTTCAGACATGTTCCAGGGTATAGGGTATATACCCCATCTAGGGTATGCTTTAGACCTGTATGTTATCTTTAATGTATGTTCCAGCAAGGAGAGCGCCATTGCAGTGTGAAGGGTATGGGTGTCTTTTCTCAGAGGACAAGTGAAATGACATGAGAAAACAACCCCAGTTGCACCTGGAAAGGTTTAGTTTTAACATTAGGAAGAATTTCCTCAGACAGACCAACAGGAAAACCCTTTTGCTGATACCTAACAATATCCTGACACAGCTCTGTGGTTTTCCCTGTAAGACCAGAGCCTAGAGTCTGAATTACAACCTAGGTAAGTAAAACAAACATATTATTTGTATCCGTACTCACAGACCTCACTTTAGCTTCTTCCTAGTAATACTGCATATATATAAATTTAGAATTTTGGCAGTTATTTAGAACTTAAATAGAGAATAATTGCAAAGTTGCAGTTTAAACAGAGAACCATGCACATCTTTGTCCATGTTTTATAGCACTATAATTTATGGTAACATTCAAAAAGAACAGTCTGTATTATGATATTACCAGGAATATTTTAATTATGTGTCAGAAATGTACAGTTTGATTTCCATCATCTGAAAAGTACTGCACTCATAAATGGTTTACATGATAAGAATCTATTTTTTTATTTTTTATTTTTTTTTTCTTTAATATAGTTACAAACAGAGGTCTGTTTTATCTAACAGCTTGCTTTAAACCTTACATATTATACATATAAAATATAAATTCAAGAATCCTCATTACCTGTCAAACACAAAGAAAAATTTTATTTTGAGATTTTGACACTAAAAATGTGTATTATCATAAAAGGCATTCTATTAATTCATAATTTAAAGGGTTAGATGGACCACAGGGATATTGCCCACCTGGATCCTTAGTCTAATATAAATTCCCACTCAATGAAGACTGATATCAGTTGATACATTAAGCCTGGTGATGCTCTTTGCCTCTTGAAATTTTGAGGTGATGTGTAGAATCTGCAATAAATTAACAAAGATCAGAGAAGCTGCTGGGAAAGCAGCACAAACATCTGTGTACATTTCCTTCATAATAGTGTGTTGTGGTGGTTTTAGCAGCTGGGCAGCTGAGCTCCACCACAACCAGTCTCACTTCCCCTCTTCAAAGGCAACGGCTCTGGGCAGCAGTGAGTCTTCTGCAGTCGGCTGAAACTGGCCCTTATCTAACATGGGGGAGCTCCAGGATTCTTCTCACAGAGGCCACCCCTGCAGCCCCCACTATCAAAACCTTGCTGTGTAAACCTACTACATGTATAGGAAACCATGTTAAAGTGGAGGACCTGAAAAGCCATCCCACAAAAGCAAAAGAATCATTTCTTTTTTTCTTCAGTTGCTGACTCATTAGTATTTTAAAACAGTTCATCTATTACATTCTTAGTAGGTGAACTAGATATCCAAATCTCTGAGGTAAGTAACAGTAGAAATGTTATATTTAGAGCAGAAAGCCTGCCTCTAAATAAGTAGGATTAGGATCCTCATTTTAAGGAGTTTTTTTTTTTTTTTTTTTTTTTTTTTTTTTTTTTTATAACCCCTTGAGATCTTTGTGTTTTCATTACACCATAAAATTATACCTGAGCTCTGATCTAGTCCCTTCTTATACATTATCCTACTATATGCCATTTGAAACCAGAATATGTTTAACAATATAATGTGTTTTCAGAATATAGATGTGTTTATATATATATATATTGCTACCTTAGAAAGCAGCATACTGGAATCTATGGCAATCATAACATAAGTATACTGTATTTTGTATCACTAAATTCTGAAAGTGAATAATTTAAGCAAATGGAGTCATAAATAATTTAGTCATATGGTTAATTTTTTTACTTATTTATACTTAGAGATGTCAAAATAAAAAGAACACAAACAGATTACAGAAACAAATGTCAAAATTTTCCTAATTCAGTTATCATTCATTGATGACTGCTTGACTCATGTGTCCTCTCTCCCACATTCCATCAAATGTGTACTTTCTGTGCGTGCACTGATTATGACTCGTATTCAGCACAATATGAATGAATTTTTTATTAGTATTACTGTAAAGTTCGTGTTATTTCCAAGTAGTGCTAAAGAAGGGCAACTCCTGAACAAAATACACCTAAGGATGTACCCTGTAATCCCTAGGGTCACAGTGATCTGGAAAGGAGGGACAGGAAAATAAGATGATGGAAAAATGCAGTTGTTTCAGGACAGTTGCTGGGGTCACTAAGCTCAATCTCATAGTGCAGCAGTCAACCATACAACATATTTTATTCCTTAATTTATCAAGCTGTAACTTCAATCTTGTTGTTTTTGTTTCTGTTTTTGTTTTTAACTCTGATACCTACATGAGGGGTCCTGAAATGCAGGATCACATTTGCCATCTGCACTCATTGGGCTCAGACAGAATTCATTTTATTTTATTTTATTTTATTTTATTTTATTTTATTTTATTTTATTTTATTTTATTTTATTTTATTTTATTTTATTTTTTTCTGTTGATAACAATCTTTATTGAATAGGGGGGAAAAAAATATTAACATCCAAGTACAAAATCTACACAGATATTTGAAGTTCTGTTATTAAATGTCATTGCATTTTATCTCTCCTCTCATAAAAGCACTTAATTCTTACTATATAATTTTTTAATCTTTCCTTTTAATCGTTCCTGCATAAACTGTTCCTTTCAGTTTAGCTACTACAGCTAAAGTTCAGTTTTGTATAAACTGGAACTATAAAAGCTCCAATTTGTGTGCCAAAGTCTGAACAACAACAAGGTAAACTATTGTTAAGTCCTTGTGACTTCCTTCAAATATACATTCCTTTCAACACACTCAATTATCAACCCCAGCACAGTTTCTTATCTATTTCACATTTATTGTCCCAGCATTTTGTCCATGGATGAGGATTAGTGAAACCTGTCACTTTGCAGTATCCTCCATCTCTTGCTCTCTTGACATGGAGGTGGGATCTGACAGCTCCAAGCACATCTCCATCTTTGCAGCACATCTCCACTTCTGCACCAAGCAGGAGAGCTGGGGGAATCTGACAGTGGCTGCCAGAGTCTCACCCAGAGAGAGGTACTCTTCAGGTCCTCTCTTCAAGTCAACATGGGGGATATTTCTGCTTTAGGTTGGTCTCAGTGTTATTTCCTTCCCTCATTATATTGATATTAAGTTGATATTCTTGTTCATTTACAGGACTAGGATGTGCTACTGGTCTTACCCAAACTGACCCTCCCTATTTGAGGCCTTGACTATTTCTTTCATTAATGCTGCAGAAAATAAAGGAAGCAAGGGAAATGGGCTTCATCTATGGCTCTGAAAAGCACACAAATTGGACACTTCCATAAAAAAACTTGAGATTAAAGAACATTGAAGTAAGCTTGTATATTATTACAAAAATGTTAGATTTATTAAAGAGTGAAATTTGTCTGAGTGTATCCCTTAGTAAACATGAAAACAGGCTATATATTAGATCAGATTTGCAGAAACTGCACAGATGTATGTGTCTTTCATTGTTGTTGTTTTGTTTTTTCATTTTAGCAGAATTCATGTGTTCACAGAATGTCTATCTTCATTCTTCATTCCTGGGTCAGGAAGGCACTACCATGTGGAAACACTCTTGCTACTGAAGTGGATATTTAAAATGGTATTTTAAAGTCAAAGATAAAAATCTGATCAGGTCCTTTAGGCAGCAACTTTTTATTAGGGCTAGATCTCTGTATTGTAGGTATAGGAGTTTTCCTGCATTTTTAATGCTAGCAAGCAATAGCGTTATTTAGAGATAAAGTTTACAGACCTAGAGAAGAGAATTAGTGACATTTGGAACTATGCTGGCCAAACTCCAGAATCCAGCCTTTCACGCTGGTTTAAAAAATAATCAGGTATTTCAAATTCAAATTCTGAATTCTGCACTACATGGGATGACCTTGAAAATGGGAGGGGGGTGTGAGAGGGAGGAGGAGGAGGAAGAGTTCAATTTTTGCTGAGTTCCAAAATGTGAGAAATAGTAGTATATAAAAAAGAGAATATTTTTCAGCATTTTCCTGAACTTAAAAAAAAAAAAAAAAAAAAAAGTGAAATGTAATGATAGAGCAAGGAGTAATGGTTTAAAACTAAAAGAGGGGAGATTGGGGTTAGATATTGGGAGGCACTGTAACAGGCTGCCCAGACAAGTTGTGGATGCCCCATCCCTGGAAGTCTTCAAGGCAAGTTTGGAGCAATCTGATCTGGTGGAAGGTTCCCCTGCCCCTGGCAGGGGGCTTGAAACTAGATGATCTTTAAGGTCCCTTCCAACTCCAAAGATTCTATGATTCCATGATCAAATATGCAGTTTTTATGTATGTTGAGTAAAGCTCCTTCCTATTTTTTTTTTTTTTTTTTTTTTTTTTTTTTTCTGTTATTATTATTATTGGGTTAAAAATTTAAGTCTGGCAAAGCAATGTAAGGCATCTGAAGCTGGAAAATTCTGGGAGTTTGGCTTTGCTGACTGTTTTAAACTCTATTGCATGCTGTTTAATATAATTTCCATCATGCATAATAAAATTGAGCCATGAAAAAATATGTGATCTCCAGACTCTTTTTCTCTAGAATATGTTCACAAAAATGTTTCAATGGTGCAAACAACTTGAACTGATAGAAAGATTTTATTCCTTACAAATAGATTTTTTTCCTAAGCAATGACATTTTGATGCTTTTTATATATATATATATATATATAATTTTGACTTAATTATAAAAGTATCTATTTTATTTCTGAAGGAATTTAGAAGTGCTTCAGATCTTAAAAATGAAACAAGAGCTTTCTCTTCACGTTGGTTATGTCTTTTTTGTTTTGGTAAAGCAACACTTTTTTTTCTTTTTCATGACTGTAGAGAAGCTGTTTGGATTTACAGATTCATTGAGTAATCAATGGCCTTATAAACTTGGACAAATGCTATTACTATGGAATATATATTTTTCAGAATTTATGGCTTATAAGAGGAATGAGTTTATTTGGAATTCTGTGAAGTAGCTCAAAAAATCCACATATATTACAGATTTAAGTAGCACTTTTTCTAAGTTCTTTTCCCTTAGAAAGCAAGCAAGCAAACAAACAAACAAAAAAAACATGAAACAGAGGTACTAGCTAACTTTAATTTCTTTTCTGTCTCCTCAGTTTATTTAATGTGTAAAGGAATTTCATTTTCTGATACACAGTCACACAATCAGAATAGCCAAGGTGAGAAAGGGACCTCTGAGGATCATCTTATCCAGCCCCCATGCCAAAAAAGATCACCTATAGCACATTGCACAGGATGATTTTGAGTATCTCCAGAGAAGGAGACTCCACAGCTTCTCTGGGCAACCTGTGCCAGTGCTCTGTCACCCTCACAGTACAGAAGTGCTTTCTCACATTCAGGTGGAACTTCCTGTTTCAGGTTGTGTCTGGTCAGTGGACATCACTGACATTTTGGTCCTGTACTCTTGACACCCCTCCATCAGATACTTACACCCTTAGATGAGATCCCCTGTCAGCTTCCTCTTCTCCAGAATAAACAGGCCCAGCTCTCTCAGCCTTTCCTCATATGAGAGCTGCTTCAGTCCCTTCATCATCTTAGTAGCCCTCTGCTGGGCTTGTTCCAGTAGCTCCATGTCCCTCTTGTACTGGGTAGCCCAGAACTGGACACAGTTCTCCTGGTGTGGCCTCACCAGGGCTGAGGCAGGATCACCTCCCTTTATAGGCCCTCTTGGCCACAAGGGCACAGTGCTGGCTCATGGTGAACCTGTTGTCCACCAGGACTCCCAGGTTCTCTCAGAGAGAGCTGCTCTCCAGCAGGTCACCCCCTGCATGTACTGGTGCTTGGGTTTATTCTTCCCTAGCTGCAGGACCCTGCACTTGCTTTTGTTGAACTTTGTGAGGTTTTTCTCAGCCTATCCCTCCAGGCTGTCCAGTTCCCTCTGAACGGCAGCACAGCCCTCTAGGGCATCAGACACTCCTCCCAGTTTTGTCATCTGCAAACTTGCTGAGGGTGCACTTTGTTCAGTTATCAAGGTCATTGATTAAAAAGTTGAACAGGAATGGGCCCAGTACTGACCCCTGGGAGACACCATTAGCTACAGGCCTTCAAGTATACCTTGTCCTGATGACCACAGCCCTTTGAGCTCTGTCATCCAGCCAGTTCTCAATCCACCTCACCATCCACTCATGTGTCCCACACTTCCTGAGCTTGTCGATGAGGATGTTATGGGGGACAGTGTCAGAAGCCTTGCTGCAGTCAAGATAGACAACATCCACTGCTCTCCCCTCATCCACCCAATTAATCAGGTTGGTAAAGCATGGTTTCCCCTTGGTAAACTCATGCTGACTACTCCTGATTACTTTCTTCTACAATAGTGAAATAACATCCACCAGCTCCCTCAGCACATGTGGGTGCATCCCATGGGGACCCATGGATTGATTTGTGGGTGTCAGGATTGCCTGAATGTTCTCTAACCTGATCCTCCTTGACCAAGAGAAAGGCCTCCTTTCTCCAGACTTTCTCCCTTATCTGTAGGGTCTGAGATTCCTGAGGACTGGTCTTAGCAGTGAAGAAAGAAGTAAAGAAGGCATTCAGTAACTGCCTTCTCTGTATTCTTTATCAGCAGAGCTCACAGTTCAGCAGTGGGCTCACATTTTTCCCAGTTTTCCTTTATTCTACTGAGGTATATAAAGACAGTGTTCTTGTTGTCCTTGGTGTCCCTTGCCAGATTTAATTACAAATGGAATTTAGTCATCTTCATCACATCCTTGCACCCTCTGATGTCCCTATATTCCTCCCAAGTGGCATGTTCCTTTTTCCACATGCTGTGTACTTTATTATTCTGTTTAGGTTTGCCAGTAGTTTATTCCTCTCACATGAAGAGCAACTCCACCCCCTCAGCTTCCTGGCCTGTCTTTCCTAAAAAGCAGATAGCTCTCCATGACAGCATTCCAGTCATGTGAGCTATCCCACCACGTGGACTTAGCGCTCTACAGTAAATTATAAAATAGAAGCTAAATAAGCTCATTATTAAAGACTCTCTAAGATGTCCCGTTACATGCAAGCACTGAAAGCCTTTTGCCTACAACTTTCTCTCTCAATAAGAGCTGCAGGTTCAACAACTATGCAGTGTTGCTGAATGGGGAAGGACAAACATAAGTCACAAGCTTTTTTTGCACTGGATTGACTTACAATAGGCTACTCTTTTATGCACTGTTTTCATTTTAAAGATAGTTACAGACAATTTCTAAAATTCAAAAGAAATATAATACATCAACGCTTTCATTTTTGAAGTTATATTGCTTATGATATTAAAGTATATTTCTTAAAAATCGTGCTAAAACAAGCCACATTGCTCCTATAAATATATAAAAAATGTAAGATGGTATTGAATAAATAAAAAAGGAACATGTTGGAGATGAGAGGACAACATTTTAGTTTAGTATAATGACTTTAAGAAAGGCAGGTCCTGATAGACTAACCTGATCTCTTCCTATAAGATTACTGGTTTAGTAGGTGAGGGAAAGGCTGTGAATGTAGTTTACTTGGACTTTAGAAAAGCATTTGATACTGTTTCCCACCGCCTTCTCCTGGAGCAAATGGCTTCTCCTGACTTGAACAGATGTATGTTTTGCTGGGCAAAAAAAAAATGGATGGATGGATGGATGGATGGATTGATGGATGGGCCCAAAGAGTTGTTGTGAATGGGACTCAATCCTGTTAGCAGCTGTTCACAAGTAGTTTTTCCCACAGCTCAGTACTGGGACCAGTTTTGTTTAATATTTTTATCATCAGTCTTGGTGATGGGATTGAGTGTACCCAGTAACTTTGCAGTCATCACCAAGGTGGGGGCCTGGGAATGGCTGTCGTTCTCCTTCAGTGAAGGAAGGCTCTACGGAAGAATCTGGATAGACTGGATCCATAGGCCAAGTCCAACTGCATGACATTCAGCAAGGCTAAATGCTGAATCCTGCAGTTGGGTAATTACAATCCTGTGAAGTAGTATAAACTTGGGGAAGAATGCCTGGAAAGCTGCCCATCAGAAAAATTGCTGGGGGTGCTGGTCAACAAAGTGTTGAACATGAGCCAGCAGTACATACTGGCATGTAACAGGAATTGTGTGGCCAGCGCGGCTAGGGAAGTGATTGTTCCCCTCTACTTGGCACTGGTGAGACAACTTCTCGAGTACTGTGTTCAGTTTTGGATCTCTCACTACAAGAAGGATACTGAATTGCTCAAGCATGTGCAGAGAACATCAACAAAGCTGGTGAAGGGACTAGAAAGCAAGAGTTATGAGGAACAGCTGAGGGAAGGAGAAATGGGGAGGGAAAGATGAAGGAAAAGGAGAGGGGAAAGGGTAGGGGAAAGAGGAGGGAAAAGGGGAGGGAAAAGGGGAGGAGAAAGGAGAGGGGAAAGGGGAGGAGAAAGGGGAGGGGAAAGGGGAGGAGAAGAAAAGAAAAGAAAAAAGAAAAGAAAAGAAAAGAAAAGAAAAGAAAAGAAAAGAAAAGAAAAGAAAAGAAAAGAAAAGAAAAGAAAAGAAAAGAAAAGAAAAGAA
>CM021763.1:78667546-78702810 GCA_011075105.1 Heteronetta atricapilla | reverse complement strand
CAGCAGTTCATTTCTTGTTTTCAGCTGATACCAATAACAATAGAAAGGAAGGTGATGGTTCTTTCTATGCTTTCTATTGGAACTGTGCTATTTTACTTTGGTATTTTGCTTTTGAAATATAGTTTTGCCATTTCCTTGTGCAAAATGATTAAGACATGCAACATAGGTCTTTTATTTTATTTTATTTTTAACCTTATTAGCACTGACAGGTCAGCAAAAATATATATATATATATGAATATGAACTACATGTTTGGGCTAGTAATCTCCACAGTAAAATTCAGAGTTTGTGGGTGCGAGTGTGCATGTATTTGTCCATTTTGTATATATATGTATGTATATGAGGAAAGTGTTCCTTAGTACTTTCAGACTCCCTTTGTATCTCAAATGATCACAGGCTCCTTCCTAATATTAAGGTTTATGGACAGTACTGTCCCCTCTAAAAACCAAGAAGCAGTCATGGTAATGGAAGAAGAAAAAAGAAGAAAATATAAACCTTCAGAGATACGTTTTGGGTTTAACACTGAAACTTAGGTAAATATTATTTTTGTAAATGAAGTATTTCAACTTTGTCTAAAATATAACCGGGGGGAGAGAGGTTACTTCTATTTAGGGAAAAAAAAAGGAGCATACTGTGTATCATTGAAATTAATATTTTCAAGAGAAATGCCTCCACTACTTATTAAAAACACTAGCAGAAAAAAAATCCTGACTGTGGTGTGGTCCATGAAGAGCCTAATACAATTTGCACCACAACATTAAATTTATCACTCTCTGGAATTTAACTGAGAAGTTATACCTGATTTTTTTGCCAATCCTATCTTATTGCTCTAATTTTTGTGACATGCAGGCAGTTCTAGTCATTGTTGTTTTGAACAGGCCAAAATGCAAACTATTCTATGACTACAGTGTATTTACCCTCCTGGCAGAGTGAGATGTTTTTAAAGGTAGCATCTTCAGCAGCAAGATTTGTTATCAACTGCACTAGCAGCTCTGCATATTTTGGCAAAACTCATAACCAGGCTGTCTTTACTATGGCTTAAGCTAATCTTGTCATACACTATAACACCAGACAGCTCTTAGTAATCATTAATTAGAATTAATATCAATTTACAAGGTACCCATATTTACCCAATAAGATTCTGTCTGTAATCATTTTCTTAACAGCTCTGCACTGCTTATTGACTAGCACCTTTAGCTAATCTCTCAATTCATAATGTAGACAGATTGTTTCACCTCCAGGCTTGAAATACTTCATCACGAGGGACCTTGCTGACTGAGTGAAAGGTTTTTTGTTGTTATTTTCAGGGTTGGTTGTAGGGAGAGACTTGTTTGTTTGTTTGTTTGTTTTCCCACTCTGCTTCAAAAACAAAGCAAAACAAATGTGTCCATTTTCAGTTTTATGAGATTGTTTATTAACTACAGTGAATGAAAATTAAACAGTTTTGATTTTGAGTTTCGATTTTTGATCCATACTATACAATGGAATTTTTTTTTTTTTTAGTGCAACTTTGTTTAGTTAAGCCAGTGAAATTGTTATTAGCATGACTTGCTCTTAAATGTTTGTCACATTTCAGATACTACCAGAGACTTATTTATATTTTTTTATAAATGCTTAGAGTTACTGCAAGTCTCCTTAGCTAGGGGTTTAAAATATTCAATACAAATACAAGGTATTTTTTTCCCTGTAATTCATATATTTTCTGTTATGCTAAAATCCAGAAAAAAAAATAATTTCACAATTAATAGTAAGTAAATATGGTGTTTGTTTTGTTTATTTTTAAATATACTTTGATTTAGGAAGTTGGGAAGTCAGGAAGGAATGAGCAGATAAAGGCAGAGGGAAAGAGAGAAAGAGAGAGAAAGAGGGAGAGAGAGAGAGCGAGAGAGAGAGAGATATTTTTGATGCAAGTATTTTTGCAGTCTAAGGAAATCTGAATATTTTTGCCTGCTTTTAATAAAACTGTCTCTATAGCTATTTACTATCAAACATAATTCCACAAAACTGAAAAAGATTTCCTGTGTTGTATGTTGACAGCTATCTGTTCTCACATAAGTAGGATTGTCTACAGTTTGTTGCATAATGGAGGAAAGGCTGCAGCCCCTGTGCTCCATAAGAACATGTACAGCTGACCTTACCCAAAATCTTGCAAACCACTCTGGCAAGAATAAGATCACAGAATCACAGATTCACAGAATTTCTAGGTTGGAAGAGACCTCAAGATCATCGAGTCCAACCTCTGACCTAATACTAACAGTCCCCACTAAACCATATTGCTAAGCTCTAATCTAAACGTCTTTTAAAGACCTCCAGGGATGGTGACTCCACCACTTCCCTGGGCAGCCCATTCCAATGTCTAACAACCCTTTCGGTAAAGAAGTTCTTCCTAACATCTAACCTAAAACTCCCCTGGCGCAACTTAAACCCATTCCCCCTCATCCTGTCACCAGGCACGTGGGAGAACAGACCAACCCCCACCTCGCTACAGCCTCCTTTAAGGTACCTGTAGAGAGAGATAAGGTCGTCCCTGAGCCTCCATTTCTCCAGACTGAAAAAGCCCAGCTCCCTCAGCCGCTCCTCATAGGACTTGTTCTCCAGACCAGCTTTGTCGCCCTTCTCTGGACTCGCTCAAGCACCTCCATGTCCTTCTTGTAGTGAGGGGCCCAAAACTGAACACAGTATTCGAGGTGCGTCCTCACCAGAGCCGAGTACAGGGGGATGATCACTTCCCTAGCCCTGCTGGCCACACTGCTTCTTATACAGGCCAGGATGCCGTTGGCCTTCTTGGCCACCTGAGCACACTGCTGGCTCATATTCAGCCAACTATCAACCAATACTCCCAGGTCCTTCTCCGCCTGGCAGCTCTCCAACCATTCCTCTCCCAGTCTGTAGCTCTGCTTGGGGTTGTTGTGCCCCAGGTGCAGGACCCGGCACCTGGCCTTGTTGAACTTCATGCAGTTGACCTCAGCCCATCAGTCCAGCCCATACAGTCCAGCCCTCCTGCAGAACCCTCCTACCCTCAAGCAGATCCACACATGCAGATGGGAGAAATGAATGATGTTTCCCTTCTCTATCTGCATCGCACTAGTATATTTAGTTCAGAAGTAATGGAGCTCTACAATCTATATATGAGATTGCTCATCTCAAATAAGTTCCCCTTTCCTGAAGAAGAAACTTCTAAATTACAGTTAAGAATTGCATACCATGCAACTGAGTTTTAGTTATTAGGAATTATGGAGTGGAAAAAATAAGCTTTCTGTAAATATATATTAGTCATTTAAAAAGAAACTCAATAAAAAGTAATTCAGAAAGTCTGTGTTATTAATAATTCTTGAGGTATTTGAGTTTGTAAAGCAGTCACTTCCACATGTGCTTCTCTGATTTTTTTGTCACACCCCCTGATCACTACTTCATTTTGGTATTTTTAAAACTTTCAGCTATATGTAGCCAAGAAGAGGCTATTCAGGCACAGTTCCCATCAAAACATGAATTGCATTGGGATGCAATTATCTCCTATATGTTTAACATTAAGATGGAGCAGCAACTGATTTGTGGGATACTCTCTGGGGAATCAAGAAATGTGGGCTTTGAGCCTTTTGCAGAGGAAAGGAAACTGCACTCATCTGACCCAGGTGGTAGCTGAGCACTCTGGCCTTTTAGCTGCTGCACAGACAGTTGTTGATCTTTTTGCTAACCCTGGGAAAAGGGTAGGATCCTTCTTCTAGTTCTGAAATATAAGAGAGATAGAAATTTCAAATCTGCCCAACTTGAATGGAAATAATAACTCCAACTACAGATGAAATTTATGATACTGTAATTCCTCTCCTCAGCATTCATCATTACTTTTCTAAGGCAGGCCTACTTTGCAGTCTGTTTTTTTATGACAGCCACTTTAAAGCATTTATCTCCACTACGTATTGTGGGGGAAAATATTCTGAACTCTTAGCCTGAAATTCCACCAAGAATGTAATTATTCATCACAAGTTATGTGATGCAGGAGCAAGGAGTTATGCTACGACTCTCAAATCCCATAATAGCACCCTAACCACTTGTCCCTTACCTGGCTTATATGCAGTGAAATTTTATTTATCCCAATGACGAACACAGTAATCAAAAAATAACGAAGAGCATGAACATTCACATGTGGAAAGTTCAACATTATCCTTTGACTTCTGAGAGGGACAGAAACTATTACAGAACACTTTTTTTTTTTTTTTTTTTTTTTTTTGATATATCTAGGAGTATCATTGTAAATGGTCTTCAGTTTCTTCTTCTTGTTTTAGGACTGAATTACACAAGGAACTGTGAGCAACTGAGCAGATCCATCAGCCTGCCTCATGTTTTCTCTGCCAAAGCAGAAGATCTACAGAGTTGGCGTGATTCATCAACACTGTCAGCACATTTTTTCACCCTCCTACATCTCTCTTAAATGCACAGAAGCAAGGTGATAACCTGATCCCTTGTTGATAAGTGAATATTTAATGTAATATTTATATAAGATTTAATATTAATATTTATATCTCATGTCTCATAAACATAACTGGTGTATATAGCTTTGTCTTTGTCACTGTCTGATGAATAAATTTTACTCCATCCACTTGAGAAGAAAGGACACTTCTGCTTCTTGTTTGTACTTAACCTCACTCTCTTCTGAGGTGGCTGTTCCTTACAATGGGAAAAAGAAACTAAATGTATATTCCTTCAGAAGAGTACAGCAAAAAGAACCCTGTGCCTTACTCTAGAAAAATGAAACTTTATCACAAAGCTCTGACTAGAGATTTTTCCATGGTATGCAGTGAACTATGCTTGTACTTTAACACAGATGACTGAGGCAGTATGGATAAGTTGATTTCTTACCTGAGAATCAGGCCCTATGTATGTAAAAAAAGTTGGACATGTCAATGAGAACTGGTGCATTCTGAAGAATGTTGCTTGAAGATAGTTTATTCCACTCTTTCCCAGATCATGTGGGCTATCTCCTCTTAACCATTCCTCTAGTTTTCAGGGAATGTTTTCTCATAGGTGTTTTTGGAGAGTTTGGAAAATTAAAATGGAACTGTATCTAATCACAATGTAACTGTATCATTTGTTTATATTTTTCAGAAATTGAAGGTAGAGAGGGAGAAGGAAAGGATTATCAAAAGCTTTGAATTTTTCTGCTGAAAACATGTGATGATCCTACTCATTCAATTATACATAAATCTTGCCTAGAGACAGTTGTCTGGCTCTGGACTGATTTGGTATTGGCTATTCATATGGCAGCTATTTTAAAAAGGCCCTTTAAAAATATAAGAAATATCATATTGATTTCCAGGTTATCTCTCACTGATCCTATCTTAACATATATAGTATGGGTTTTCCTCTCATAAATAGCTCTATAAACTAACTTCTTTACTGGCAACAGAAACTTTCTTTTTAGGGATTAAAATTTGGTATCCAAAGTGATATCTGTGATTGTTAAAAATGATTCAGACCCTCAGTTCTGCTTTTAGAACTCAACTTGAATGCCTAACATGGTGCTAAGAACTCAGCTGGGTGGCAAGGTGCCTAAATATCAATCTTAACAACATTCAACACTACAATTCTTTATTTTTTTTGTGTGGCTATGATTCTCATTCCCTACCTGGTTCAGTTCAGCTATGTACTGTCATGTATTTGGCTCTTAAATACTGCACTATTAGGAGCTACAGTGGTGCTTGTAATAGATGCTTCATTTCACAAGCATGTTGCCACTGGAATAAAAGTCAGAACCTTAAATTCAAATTAAAATCTGAATTAATTTTTGCTGGGTAAAAGTGAAGAAATATTAATATATTTATATTAATTTATATTAAATATATTTATATTTAATAACCTACTTTTAGCTGTATACTTCCTGATGACAAAATATATACAAAGCATGTATCACCACACACTGTGACTAATGCAGCAGGCTTTAAAATACTTATTGCTGATACTCAGATCTCTCACATAACCAGGACTAGCTAATTTGCCTTGGTTAATCTCTGCAGAAGCACGGTTTTCTTCAACCTTCATCCTAATAGAATAATAGGATCATAGAATATCCTGAGTTGGAACAAGCCCACAAGAATCATGGAGTCACCATCATGGCTCCACACTGAACTACCTGAAGATTAAACTGTATGCCTAAGAGCATTGCCTAAATGCTTCTAGAACTCCAGAAGCCTTTGTGCCAGGTAAAATAGGCATTTTGATTTGTGTAGTTGTAAACTTGGAATGCAGTGCCCTTTTGCAAAATTCCATATACATCTCAATACTATATCTTAACTAAAACTTAATTTTACTGTCTAAATAAATAAAAGCAAAATCAATAGAGAAAGCTATTTCAGATGATTGCTTCAGAAACTGTGTATAATTCAAATAAAACAAGTTTAAAATAAACAAATATAATGGTAGACATGTAGATGCAAAGACTGTGCCCATATTCACATCAAGAGGAACAATATCCAGGAAAGCAAAGGCTCTAAAAGGATTTAGATAATGGCAAGTAACACAAAGGGCACTTTGTTTTTCTGCTGTTAGAAACTGATATCAGGTGTGATTAATAGAGTAACAGAAAAGAAAATTTAACTCTGTTCATGGGAAAATTGATAGAGGATACTATTTACATTCTAGTATGTATGTTTATTTTTAAATACAATGAAAAGCTGGACTGAGAATATGTAGCAACAGTTGTTGAAGTTACTGCTATTACCCTATCAAAACTATACTGTCAAATCAGTCCAAGGCTGAGTCCAAGGTCTCTTGCTTCCCTCCTTGGCCCTGAGATATTTTGACATTTGCAAATATTCTAAGACAGGAATTTTGGTATTGAGGTGATAGTCTGATTGTAAGAATTAGTTCATATTTTTATGAAAAGATTTTTTTTTTTTTCCTAGTTTTTCCTAGTCTCATACCTCTGATTATCCTAGGTCTCTCAACTTTCACCTTAAATCTTTACCACTGAAAGGAACATTGAGTTATGAATGTGTGATCAGTTGCTGCCAGTCCTCATTGGCTCAGAAGATAACCTTTAAAGTTTCTTATAAATTTTACTTAGATTTTTGCTCAAAGATTTTGTAAATTGGAGGCTAATCTTCCAAGTGTTCAAAGAAGATACTTTAAGAAGAAAATTCATCAAATTACTTCAAAAAGGACAGGACATTATGACATTTTTATTCTTTTGGGACAAGATATTTGCAAGGCTAGTAGCTTATAAAACAGACAGTAAAATGGAAAACAAGCTTTGCTTTTATGAGCTTTGTAAGCAAATTCACATAAACAGAAACATATAACTAATAGCAGAAAAAGAAAGATATTTTAATTCTATTTTGATCAGATCTTACAATGTGTAATGAACTTTAATGAGGTCCTCTCTTCATAGTATTTATATATATTATTCATATATCATTCCATATTCTCATTCAGAATATCAGCTTTCCCTGTTTTTAATGATGAAAATTGTTATACTTTGCCATAGGCTAGATGCCAACAATTTTCAAAAAGAAAACTATTTAGTATTAGATAAAGAAATATAGAGGGAAAAAAAAAAGAAAAAAAAACTTCCCATGCAATTAACTTTTTTTTTTTTTTTTTTTTTTTTTTTTGTATCTAAACAAATTAAAAACACATTTCAAAATTTGTTTAAGAAAAAAATTCATGAATCAGACAGACCTTTTGTGGAATGTCAAATACCTGTGTTTCTAATAAAACGCTGACAGATTATGATGTACAATGGGTCTATTGGGCAAAGTACTAATATAACTAAAGTATACATACCAACTTTCCTGATGTTATCAAAAATTCATTTCATTTCATTTCATTTCATTTCATTTCATTACGTTACATTTCACATTTGCTGACATTTAAAGTGCATGTACACAACAATTGATTTCTTTTGGGTTTCTAAACAATTTTAAATAAAAGTAGTGTAAATTGATTCTTTCTTGGTTTCCTGGCATGTCAATTTAAATTAAGTTATTGAGGCAAATTCTTGAAAATGAACAGATACTTCAAGGAAAATTAAAATGTTTACCTCTAGAAGTGTTAAAGCAACATAAAGTCTTGAAAGAACATAGAATAATAGTAACTTCTGTAATTTCAAATGCATTTAGATTATTGTAGTATTTCTGTGTTTAAATACTCATATCCAGTGTTTCCAAAGTCTTATTCAGTGTTTCTTCCAGTGCTAATGTTTTTCAAAATACTTGATAATACTCTCTATTCCTTAAATCCAAATTACATTGCATCTCAGAAGCAATATAACGTGCATTGGAAAAAAAATAGAAATTGAGATATCTATTGACAGAAATAAGTATTACCTATATAGTTTCACATTACAGACTTTAGAAGTCTGTATTACTATAGATATCTTTATAACAGAAAACAGTTTTATTTTTTTTACAGACCTTCTATGAAAAAAAAAAAAAAAGCATTTTTAAAAGCTTTCAAATTTACTAAGCCCAATCTAAGTCCTTTAAAAATTCTCATTCTTCCATGAAGACATACGTGAGATAAGCCAAATTCTCTTGGTGTCTCATCCATTTTTGGAGGCTATAAAACTTGTTTAAAATTGATTTGGCTTTTGTTCTGTTCTCTCTCTAATTTGAGGAGAGCACTATGTTTGTTTTCAATGAAAAGAAATCAAACTTTTCTTTCTGATGTAATCAAAATTCAGTAGGATGACATGCGTCCTTTTTATCTATATCATCATAATGTTTTCCACAATATTCTCAACACCCTGAATTCAGTCAAACACTAACTGAATGCAAAAAGTAAATCTATATAATATTATTAAACTAATATATACAGAAGATGGAAGCAATACATTAGAAAAGGAGGCAGGATGTAGTTCTAAGTCACCTTTGCCTAAATTCTGGATATTGCCCACACATAGACCTATATTTACCAAATTATAGTTACTATATTTGTTAGCACAGTGGTAGTAGATGACCATCTAAAATCCCAATTGTGAGAGCAAGCTAAACTTTCAACAGCCCAGAGGAGAGGGTTTGGTATCTTGATTCATAATCTTAAATTTTGATATCTTGATAATAATCAAATGTTTCAAAGTATTCAATCCCTAATGATGTGGATCTGTGTAAAGAAGACAGAATCAGAATCTTCTCAGTGGTATCAAGGACAAAAGCCAAAAGGCACAAATTGAAATACAAGAAATTCTGTTTAAATATAAGAAATAACTTGTGGTTTTTTTTTTGTTGTTGTTGTTGTTGTTTGGTTGGTTGTTTGGTTGGTTGGTTGATTGGTTGGTTGTGGTTTTTTAACCATTGAGAGTGAACAAATGCTGAAGCAGGTTTCTTGCACAAATTGAGGAGTCTCTATCTTTGGAGACATTAAAAACTTTACTGTACACAGTAATGAACAATGTACTCTAGATGATCTTGCTTAGGTAGGTAGGGTAGACTAAATATCTGAAGACATGCATTCTAATTTCAACAACTCTATGATTCTAAGAGTAACCTACTTTGACTCCAGACAATAATTTGAGTTTTCTTCACTGAGAATCCAATCCCGTTTTAAAGATTGCAAGATCTTGCTTCATCTCTTGAAAGTGCTTATTTAATTCAATTTGCACTTGTTAATAAATATATATATATATCCAACCTACATTTCTGTAGCTATAACTTCCAAGTGTCTGATATCACAACTTTTTTTACTGACATAAGTTAATTATCTCTATCATCACTTTCAGGGGAGGCCTGATGTCATTCTAGGTATCATGAAAAGAGATGGATATGCTCTTACTTTTCAATAAACTATAGATGGTTGGTGATTCCATCCCATCAGTTTGTCCCTTGAAAGGTGTAGATATCTAGCTCTGTCTTTGTACATGCAAAATACATGCAGAATACAACTATATATGCAAAAATATTCTGATACAAATATTTTGTATTATTGGCATTTGATGAATGACAGGTTTTCTATGTTCTTATAACACATAAGATACTCGGCTTGTTTTGCGAGAAAGAATATTTGAGTTATTCTTATTTCCCATTCTTTTCAAAATAAGGCTACCAGACTGGTCCTGTGATTAGTTTTGGAAACACTAATTGAACTAATGCCCTAAAATAGGAGGGAGGGCAGGGAGAGGTGACATTAGTCTACTACAGGGAGACAAAAGAGTCTGCTACAGGCCAGCCAACCTGGAAGAACAAGCAGATTAGGCCCTCTATAGATAGATAGATAGGGGCAGCTTCACAGTCACAAGCTCTGGTCCTCATGGGGACCTTCAAACACCTCAATAACTGTTAGAGGGACAGCACAACAGGGCATAAGCAAGACGAGGTTCCTGGAGTGTGTTATTGATAACTTCCTTGTCCAAGATTTAAAGGAACAAACTGGGAGGGGAGTTATGCTGAATTTTATTCTTACCAGCAAGGAGGCACTGGTGGGGACTGTGAAGCTCAAGGGCAGCCCTGGCTACAGTGACCATGAAATGGTGGCATTCAAGATACTTAGTGTAGCAAGGAGGGCACACAACAAGATCACTACCCTGGTCTTCAGGACTTGGCCTCTACAGGGATCTGCTTGGTATAATATCATGGGAGAAAGCCCTGGAGGGAAGATGGGCCCTAAAAAGCTGGCTAGTATTCAAGTATCACCTCCTCCAAAGTAAGGAAAAATGTATCTCAACAAAGAAGAAATCAGGCAAAAAAAAGCCAGGAGGCCTACAATGGATGAACATGAGCCCTTGACCAAACTCAAACACAAAAAAAAGAAGCTTACAGAGGGTGGAAGAAAGGACAGATAGTCTGCGAGGAATACAGAGAAATCATCCAACAGCCAAGGATTAGGTTAGGAAAGCTAAAATCATGAGAGAATTAAATCTAGCCAGGGAAGTCAAGAACAACAAAAAAGACTTCTATAACTAAGCCAGTAATACAAGGAAGACTAGAGAAATTGTGGGCCTTTTATGGAAAGAAACAAGGGACCTGATAACCTAGGTTATAGAGAAGGGTGAGGTACTCTATGACTTTTTTGCCTTAGTCTTCACCAGCAAGTGCTCTAGCCATACATCCGAAGTCACAGCAAGCAAAGGTAGGGACTGGGAACATGAAGAACCTCCCACTGTAGAAGATCAGGTCTGAGACCATCTAAGGAAGCTGAAGGTGCACAAGTCCATGGGACCTGATGAGATCCATCTGTACATCTTGCGGGCACTAGCAGGTGAAGTTGCTAAGCAACTGTCCGTGATATTTGAGAAGTCATAGCAGTCCAGCAAAGTTCTGACTGGAGAAGTGGAAATATAATTCCCATTTTTTAAAAGGGAAAAAAGGAAAACCTGGGGAACTAAAGGCTGGTCAGTCTCAACTTTGTGCCCACCAAGATCATGAAGCAGATTTTCCTGGAACTTATACTAAGGCACATGGAAAATAAGGAGGTGATTGGTGACAGTCAACATGGTGTCATGAAGGACAGGTAATGCCTGACAAATCTTTTGGCCTTGCATGATGGGTTACAGTTTTGGTGGATGGGAGAAGGGAAGAGCAACTGATGTCTTCTACATGGACTTGTGCAAAGTGTTTCTGGGGAGACCTCTCTGCGGTCTTTCAATAATTAAAGGGTCCTACAAAAAAAGATGAAGGACTGTTTAGTTGGATAGATGATGACAGGACAAGGGTGAATGGTCTTAAAATAAAAGATAATGGATTTAGATTAGACATTAGGAGGAAATTCTTCACTCTAACTGTAGTGAGGCACTGGAACAGATTGCCCAAAGAAGTTGTGGATGTCCCATCTGTGGAGGTTCTGAAGACCAGGTTGGATGGGGCCTTCACCAAACTGATCTAGTGGGTGGCATCCCTGCCTATGGCAGATGGAATAGTTAGTTAGACTCTTTAAAGTCCTTTCCAACCCAAGCCATTCCATGATTCTATGATTTGACACTGTCCCCCATGTCTATAAATTCCAGAGACATGGATTTGATGGATGGATCTCTCACTGGGAAAGGAATTAGCTGGATGGTTGCACTCAAATAGTTGCAGTCAATGGCTTACTGTCCAGGTAGAGATCAGTAATGGGAGGTGTTCCTCAAGGGTCAGTACTGGGACTGACACTATTTAATATCTTTGTTGGTGACATGGACAGTGGGATTGAGTACACCCTCAGTGAGTTTGCCAATGACACTAAGATGTGTGGTGTGATTGACACACTGGAGGGAAAAGATCCCATCCAGAGAGACTTGGGCAGGCCTGAGAGATGGGCCTATAAGAACTTCATTGAGTACAACAAGGCCAAGTGTAAAGTCCTGCACTTGGACTGGGGCTATCCCAAGCACAAATACAGGCTGGGTGATGAGTGGTTTGAAAGCAGCCCTGAGGAGTAGGCCCTAGGGTTGCTGGTTGATGGTTCATCATGAGCCAGCAGTGTGTACATGCAGCCCAAAAAGCCAACCATATCCTGGGCTGCATCAAAAGAAGTGCGGCCAGCAGGGCGAGGGAAGTTCTTCTTCTTTATTCTGCTCTCACAAGACCCCACCTGGAGTATTCCATTCAGCTCTGGGGCCCCCAATATAAGAAGGACATGGATATGTTGGGGCAAATCCAGAGGAGGGCCATAAGGATGATCAGAGGACCGGAGCACCTCTCCTATGAAGACAGATTGAGAAGATCTTCTCTTATCTTCTGGAGAAGATAAGGCTCCAAGAGGACTCTATAGCAGCCTATCAGTACCTAAAGAGAGCCTACAAAAAAGATGGAGAGGGACTCTATCAAGGAGCATAGTGATTGGACAAGTGGTAGCAGCTTTAAAATAAAAAAGAACAGATTTGTATTAGATATTCAGAAGAAATATTTCACTAAGAGGGTGATGAAGCACTGGAACACGTTGCCCACAAAAGTTGTGTGGGTGCTGTATCCCTGGAAGTGTTCAAGGTCAAGCTGTGTGTGGCTTAGGGTAACCCAGTCTGGTGGAGATGGGGGAGTTGGAATTAGATGATCTCTAAAGTCCATTCTAACCTCAACCATCCTATGATTCTGGAATTCTAATGTGCAAAGTATTTTGAATCCTGAGTCAAAGACCAACCATAAAAAGGTAATGCTCACCCTGTCTCAATTTCATTTTGTCATGTTCTGCAAAATACTTTAGTTCTTGGAATGGTAATAAATACATCAGTAAAATGTGAGCTGTTATACTTTTTCTAGAAATTATGTTCCTAACAAAAATCACAATCATTAATAAAAGGTTTGCACTTTGCTGTATAATGGTGATGAACATAGTCTATAATTTTGCATACAGATGACTGTATTTTGAATATATTTTCTAAGTACAAACATTAAATAATGGTTTTGAGAACGCTAACTCACTTTTTCCAATGTTAAATCTTTAATTTTCATTCAAAGTTCAGTTTAAACTAAGAAATATTATTGCCCATGTTCTATTACCACATAGAAATAACATAAAAATCAAATACTCAGTGATGATCAGCACTGATTTTTAACTGCTAGGGAGCTATACTAACCAAATGATCTATCTAATGGTGCTTAAAAAGCTCTTTTTTTTTCTTTTTTCTTTTTTAATCACTATAGAAATGTTGGTCAATGAGTAGAAAGAGAGTAATTTAGAAAGCAATGCAAGGTGGGGCTTTTTTTGTAAAGTGAAAAAAAAAGATCTTTAAGTCCATAGAAAAAATATATATGTATATATATATATATTGTTTCCTGACTGGATCTATAAAAAGAATAAAAGACTGGTGGGAAAAAAAAAAAAAAAAAAAAAAAAAAAAAAGGATTTCCATGGATGTACATTTTTGTTACTATATTTGAGTTCTGAAGAGCTTCAGCTCATTTTCGTTTCAGAATAGCTACACTTATGTACTTAACAGCTGAAAAAAAATTCTTTGTTTAGTACAGTTTCTATTATTTTTTTCTTGGTCTGACTTGAGTTGTCATTAAGTATTATTGTCCTTCTTTGGCACTTCATTGTAATAATATAAGATACTGCAAAAGCAATATAGATAAGAAATCCATTTGTTAAGGATGAAGGATTCTCCTAATTGGAAAGGAATATTCCAAAGAACAATGTTTTGTTGACATGAGTCTAATACCTGGCTGGTTTGATAAGGTAAAAAAGACCCCCCCCCCCCCCCAAAAAAATCTAAAGGCTGCCAAAAGGTAGGTGTCACAAAATAAATGGTTGAATTCAGCTGAAGTTTATGTGATTCTATTTTTAATTAAAAATATACATGCAAATATCCTTCAGCATATCAGATGTAATTGGCTGTAATTCACTCAAAAGCATAAGTATTGCTGTACTATAAAATGTTTGTATTTGTCATAGCACCTAGTCTGTTTGGCCTACAGATTATTCAGTGTTCTTAAAATCTGCAGTTAAAGTTACAACCAAATAGAATAGGTCAAATAGAAGAAATAGATAAATGTGTCTTTGTTTTGGACAATTGCTTCATGTTCTGTGACCTAGAACTATCCAAAGAACTGTAAAACAGTTAAATAATATGAGATATAGGATTTCCTTGAGATTTGAAAATGAAGGTTAGAAGTTTGAATGATCATGTTTACGTCTGTATGTGAAAGGAGAAGAAAACCAACAGTAAGATGCAGAAAACAGGAAAACGAAGGGAAAGTGTTAGCATGGGAGGAACCTAAGAATTACAAACTACAGTTTCATATCAAAACAGGCAGCAGTAATACTAGCTTAAAGCATTGAATCCTCTTTCTTACTGTCACTATTTCTTTGTATTGCCCACCATACCCCACCATAGTTGTAATGAAGGAGTGGAAGGGAGAAGAAAGGCATTAACTGATTTTTAAGTCTATTATTTTGTTTTGTGAAATCAAAAATACAGTTTCACTTTTCCAGATGACTGGCTAAAAAGAGAGACATATTTTCTGATACTGTCTCCTGATGATTTTTTTGTAATATGTTTCAGTCAATTTAACATCACCCAACTAGTTACAGGATGGAGAATACTTGTGGAACTAAGATTCGGTAATATAATCATTTTGATTTTCCTTCAGTATGGAATTGTCTGGTATTTTTAACTTTCAGATAGATTACTATGTGAAAAGTCATTGGTGGTTCAGATACATATTTTTATGATTTAGCTCTGCTTCTTTTCAAGACTGCCTTCTTAACAAATAATAAATTGTAAATTTAAAATCTTAAATGATTAAAAATGAAATTAGCTTCAAAATCTTTTATCCAACAGCCACTAAATTAAGAATTTAGGGTATTCTAAGTACTTTTATTCTAGGAACAAAAATAAAAATAAAACAAAGAAATAAATCTAAAAGATCTAAATATTTAAGAGTATTTCTTTTGATAGCTTACTAATCTTTCCTAAAACAAAATTGGAAAACTCCACTCTTAATTACTTGATTTTTAGATGAAGATGTATTATCATCTGATACATATAGATTTTAAAATGCAAGAACTTGTTTGTGGATTATCACTGTCAGAATGTACAAAATCCTCAAATCACTGGTGAAGTAAGAGTTGCAGAGGGGGAGGAAAAGGAAAAATGAGATATTAATAAATTCAACAGTGAATATAACTGTTTTTTTTATTCTGTAAATATGGAACAATAACAACAGCAACAAAAAATAACCTATGTTGCTGTCAAGGTGAATGAATAAGCAAAAATTGTGTTTTGTGCTAGACATATGTGATATGCAAGTTCAAGTTGTACAGCTACTGTACCTGGAAAGACATTCCTTTTGAGCTGTAAAACATGGCACTATGAGCTGCCATTCATTTTTACAATATAGTTGTTTATCAATATGGTACACTTTTGATGCATAATAAAATTCCAGATTTAATTCACTGGAGTCATTTTGAAAACCTGTGAAAGAGATGAAATGAACACTTGTTCATCAAATCAGAGTGCAGCCTGCAGCTGCATAAACCACCTCTCAATACATTGCAGGATTCAGAATTGATTGATAGTGTTATGATTTATCCTGATATTAATGGAAAAAGCCTTCTAGAGTGTACTGAAGGGACTTTTGTCCCATAAATCCAGACCTAGAACTTACCAAAGAATTGAATTTGTGGTTTTTTTTTTTTTTTTTTTTTTTTTTTGTTGTTGTTGTTGTTGTTTTTTCAAATGGGCTAGAGTTGTAAACAACTTTCACTAAGAGATTAGAACTTTTGCTATATCATGATCTGGGAACAGCAAGAGGAAGGAGAAATGAATGTTTTCATGAGTTAACTTCAATCATAAAAAGGTAGGACCCTGCAGCCTGTGGTGTCTGGGCATGTGGGGTGTCAGCTGGCACATGGGACTTGGCTCATCATGGCCTGTGGCCAAGCAGGGCTGGGCTGTGCAGTCTCACAGAACCACTGGTGCAACTGCTGATGGCCCCAGGCTGGGCTGAAATGGGGTCCTAGGCACCCATATACTGGGCAGTATATGGAGAAGCCTGGGTAAGAGTGGGTAATGGCAATGAGTTGTCCTTTCAGAGGACAACTCAAAACACCAGAATTAAGCTGCTGCACCAAATGCCTTTCTATGGACTGTACTGGAGCCTAAACAGGACTCATCCACAGTGCCTAGCACTGATGAAATGCAATGTTCCGGTCTATAAAATAGTTCAATCTGACAAACAGCACTAAACACACATACACACACAAAGCATCAGGAAAATATGTGAAAATGACACTCAAATGAGACTGAAAAGGGCTTAATTCTGCTCCTGAAATGAAAGACATATTTCAGTATAAAGTCCAGGATGAAAGGAAAAGATATTCATTCAACTTATTCACCAATGACTCAGATGAGGAACAGAGAGCACCCTCAGCAAGTTTGCTGGTTGCACAAAACTGGGAGGAGTAGCTGATACCCCGGAGAACTGTGCTGTTATTCAGAGGGAACTGGACAGGCTGGATGGATGTGCCATGAGGAACCTCATGAAGTTCAACTTCATGAACTTTGTCATGAACTAGGGTCCTGCACCTAGGGAGGAATAACCTCAAGCACCGGTACAGGCTGGGGGCTGACCTGCTGTACAGCAGCTCTGCAGAGAGGGACCTGGGAGTTCTGGAGGACAGCAGGCTGATTGTGAGTCAGCAGTGTGTCCTTGTGGCCAAGAAGGCCAATGGGATTCTGGGCTGCATTCAGAAGAGTGTTACCAACAGGTCAAGGGATCCTGCCCCTCTGCTCAGCCCTGGTGAGGCCACACCAGGAGAACTGTGTCCAGTTCTGGGCTACCCAGTACAAGAGGGACATGGAGCTACTGGAACAAGCCCAGCAGAGGGCTACTAAGATGATGAAGGGACTGAAGCAGCTCTCATATGAGGAGAGGCTGAGAGAGCTGGGCCTGTTTAGTTTGGAGAAGAGGAAGCTGACAGGGGATCTCATCTAAGGGTGTAAGTATCTGATGGAGGAGTGTCAAGAGTACAGGACCAAAATTGTCAGTGATGTCCACTGACCAGACACAACCTGAAACAGGAAGTTCCACCTGAATGTGAGAAAGCACTTCTGTACTGTGAGGGTGACAGAGCACTGGCACAGGTTGCCCAGAGAAGCTGTGGAGTCTCCTTCTCTGGAGATATTCAAAACCAGCCTGGATGCCATCCTGTACAGCATGCTGTAGGTGATCCTGCTCAGCAGGGGGATGAGCTGATCTGTGCTCCCAGACTCATTTCTTAAGTCCCACCTAACTAGTTCTGCCAGTGGTACAGTGTCAGTGGCATTATGGGATGCAGCTGGAGAAACCCTCTCTACTCACAGCCTGTAAATCACCAGTTGTGCTGGTGAGTATTACACTGGAGGATGGGAAGATGGACTTCCTAAAGCAGGTATTTGGAGGGGCTGGGTAACACATTTTGCTCTCTGGGAACCACCTGACAACCTAAAGCAAGTGATCTGCAAGTGTGTTGTTCATTCCTGGTTCATCCTAGCATCAGTGACTTCTCTGCCACCATCCTCACCTTGAGAGACAGCTATGGGGCAGAGCCTTCCAGCATTCAGATAGAGCCCAGTGGAGCAGGGAGAGATAGGGGAATGTGACCATGTTGTAGAGGACTCAGAGATTTGTCATGGAAAATCAAGTGGACATCTGCTGTTTGGTGTTGATATGGAAAATCAACATGGGGTTTGTTTCTTAAAGTGACACAGTCTCAAGACCTGGCTTTCTACTGCTGCTCCAGCCCTTTCAACTACTTCAGAGTCTACTTCAGACTTTATAAACTATCTTAGCTCAACAAGAATGAAAAAAACATATTTTCATAACATTCAAGGATATAGAAATGTTAGCACTTGAATATGAAAGCATGGGATATAAGAAAGCCTTTAAGTTCAATAAAACGTCTCCTTCATATCTTTGCCTAAACAAAAAGAAATCAATTAAGATGTTTGGTTTAAAATTGTTTAGCTTTTAACCTAGGTTATATCTGTCTGTGGGGTCTTGAAGCTTGAATCAGAGAGCAGAGGGACACAAGAATTGTGACCTCTTTGAGAATAGTATGAAGTTGGGAGGGGAAAGGAGTACAAGGCCAAGGAAAATGAGGGTTGTGCAACCATTGCAAGAGGAGAACATACAGGATTAATTCAGGTTTATTTAAATAATAAATTAGAGCCATATCTCCAGGGTCAGTTCGTCTGAACTGTCCATGCCTCCTTGAAGGTGCCATGTCTTCACTTGGAGCCAGTTCACCATAAGACATATTAGGGAAGAATGTGTGTAAAAAATGCTTCACGTTGTGATTGTACATTGTGCAAACCGATTAAAAACTTAACACAAACACATTGCCAAATTTGAGATCTGTGTTATTTTTAGTTGCTTACTTTCACATTTAGTGACATATAAATCCAGAAGTCTATCCCTGTAAAAAATTAACAGCAGAACAGTAAAACAGCATGCTTTATGTTCAAAGGTTGAGGGACTATGCAGCAGTGCTGCATGTTTCTTTTGGGCTGAGAATGTTGATATGGAATAGGTGGATGTGCAACTGTTGGAAGATATATGAGTGATTTGGGAAGCTAGTAGTCTATTGAATTGGTGGTTTGGGTACAGAAAATAACTACATTGTATGCATAACAAGCAGGATAGAGCTCAGCTGTTTGAAGTAACACATGGACAAATTAATGAGCATATTGAAATTGTTTGAAAAGAATGGTTGCACTGAAACCCAAAGTGAGAGATACTGTACTGGGTACTGTCAATACAGATGGGCCAAATACTTTTATGTATTTTTTTTTTTTTTTATCCATGCATCCAAAGCATATCTGGTTTTCTCTGATTTTGTAGATACTGTGTTTGCATTGCTTGATTTTATTTTTGTTTCTGTTTTAATTCCTGTTCAACAGTCCATTCAAAAGACGTCTTACAGGGGGCCTTTCCAGGCACAAGTTGGAGAAGAATATTACTACTCTTTTGTCCTGGTTTTGACTGGGATAGAGTTAATTTTCTTCATACGGGTTGGTGTGTGTCATGTTATGGATGCAGGAGGAAAATAATGCAGATAGCACACTGATATTTTATTTGTTGCTGAGCACCAATTACTCCAAACCAAGAACATTTCAGCTTCTCACACTGCCCTGCCAGTGAGAAGACTGGGGACACACAAAGATCTGGGAGGGGACACAGCCAGGAGAGCTGGCTTGACTGGCCAAAGCAATGTCCCTTACCATGTGGCGTCATACTCAGCAATAAAACTGAGGAGAGTTATCTAAGGTGTCTAGGGGGCTACCATTGCCCGTGAATTGGCTGGGCATTGGTCAGCTGGTGGTGAGCAATTGCATTCGGCATCACTTGCTTTGTGTATTCTTTCCATTTCCAAACCCTTCCCCTTTTCTTTCCTATTAAACTGTCCTTATCTCAACAGACAAGTTCTACTTTGTCTTTTTCTTATTCTTTCCCCATTCTCACTGTGTGGGAAGCAAGTGTACAGCTGCACGGTGCTCAGCTGCCTGCTGGGCTAAACTATGACACCTTTTTCTGGGAATAGTAATGATCACAGTTATAGCACAGCTGTCTTAAATCACAGAATTCCCCCAGCAAAGGTAAAAAGCTACCACCTATAAAGTTTACTAGGAAAATTCTCCTTGATTTCTGTGGGTGTAGAGGACAATGCATGGAGGAATAAACATCATCATAAAGAAGCATATTGTTGAATGTGTGAAGAGTCACCTTCCATGCTTCTTTTTAAATAAAATGTCCGTTTTCATTCTTTCCTTGTGCAAACAAAGGCTACTTTCCTGGTCTGAAGTAAACCTGCATTATCTGTTGGTTTACACTAGCACTATGTGGATTTTCATCCTGCTTATGCTCTGTAAAGTTCATTCTCCTTCATTTTCATCTGAGCAAGAGACTTGACATTCATATGAAATTCCTGTTTTTTGTTGTTGTTATTGTTGTTTTGTTATTGTTTTTTTTTTGTTTTGTTTTGTTTTTCCAGAAATGCTGCAGAAAAAATCTGTTTATGAAAGGCCACTGTTAGTAACAAAGTTCAAGCAGATCCCTAAGGTTCATATATGTTCAGGGAGGGTAAAGCATTAGAAAATGAATGAGCTTATGAACTTTTAGAGGTCTCCAATGTGTAATTATTTCAAATGATGTCCCTCTCGTAAGCTAATACTGGAGGAAGTTAACCAGAGTTAATTAGCATGTACTTTGGCAGTCTGCTCAGTTTAATTATTTTGCTACGTCCTGTTAGGGCAGAGTATCCAGATAATAATAATGCTAAAAAAGCCTTGTGAAAGAGCTTGCTTGGCTGAGGACTGCTCTTGTGCCCTCACTGCAGGCATTTTTTATATATTGCTTGAGTGAAGACTCTTACTAGAACTGCAGTCAGACACCTATCTGCCATGGAAAGCTGGGGTGGCAAATAATATTGGGATATATTATGAGCAATCTTATTTGGATGTGTGACTTGAAAGAAATGAAAATAGATCCACAGTCTGTCATGTCTCTTGAATTAAATAAAATAATATAATCATTCAGGTCGGAAAAGACCTCCAAGATCATCAAGTCCAACTGTTATCCTAGCACTGCCAAGCCTACAACAAAACCATATCTCTAAGTACCACATTTACATGTCTTCTGAATAGCTCCAGGGATGGTGACTCAATTACTTCCCTGGGCAGCTTGTTCCTGTGCCTCACAACCCTTTCAGTGAATATTTTTTCCTAATATCCAAACTAAACCTCCCACAGCACAACTTGAAGTCATTTCCTCTTGTTGTATAGTTTGTTACTTGAGAAAAGAGACTGACCCCCATCCCCACTGCAACCTCCTTTAAGGTAACTGTAGAACACAGTAAGGTCTCCTCTGACCCTCCTTTTCTCTAGGCTAAATAACCCCAGTTCCCTCAACAGCTCCTCATCACACTTCTTCTCCATACCCTTCATCAGCTTCATTGCCCTTCTTTAGACAGGCTTGAGCACCTTGATATCCTTCTTGTAGTGAGGGGCTCAAGCTGAACACAGTGCTTGAGGTGCGGCCTCACCAGAGCTGAGTACAGGGGAACAATCACTTCCAACATCCTGCTGGCCATTCTATTTTTGATACAAACCAGAATGCAGTTAGCCTTTTTGGCCACCTGAGCACACCACTGGTTCCTACTCAGTTAGCTATTGACCAGTACTCCCAGGCCCCTTTCCAAAGGGAAGCCTTCCAGCCACTCTTCCCCCATCCTGTAGTTCTGTCTTGGGTTGTTGCACCCCAAGTGCAGGACCCAGCACTTGGCCTTGTTCCATACAGTTGTCCTCAGCCCATCGGTCAGCCTATCCAGATCCCTCTTCAGAGCCTTCCTACCCTCAAGCAGATCAACACTCACCCATAACCTGGTGTCAACTGCAAAGTTACTGAGCATGCAGCTGATCCCCTCATCTAGATCACTGATTAAGATATTGAAGAGAACTGGCCCTAGTATTGAGCCCTGGGGGACACCAGTAGTGACTGGCCTTCAACTGGGTTTAAATCCATTCACCACAACTCTTTAGGCCCAGGCAGTTTGTTACCCAGCAAAGCATACACCCACCCAAGGCATGACCAGCCAGTTTCTTACAGAAGAATGCTATGGGAAATGGTGTCAAACGGTTTAGTAAAGCCCACATAGCATCCACAGCCTTTCCCTCATCCACTGAGCACACCACCTTGTCATAGAAGGAGAATGGGTTAATCGAGCAGGAGCTGCCTTTCATAAACCCATGCTGACTAGGCCTGATTGCCTGGTTGTCCTTTAAGTGCTGTATGATGGCACTCTGTCCTGGTTTCAGTTAGGACAGAGTTATTTTTCCTCCTAGTAGCTGGTAGGGTGCTATGTTTTGGATTAGGATGAGAAGAGTGCTGATAACACGCTGATGTTTTAATTGCTCCAGAGCAGTGCTTACACTAAGCCAAGGACTTTTCAGCTCCTCGTTCTGTCCTGCCAGCGGGCAGGCTGGGGGGGGCAGCAAGAGCTGGGAGGGGACAGCCCCAGGACAGCTGACCCAAACTGGCCAAAGGGGTATTCCATACCATCTGGGGTCATGCTGAACAATATATAGGGGTGGCTAGCTGGGGTAGGGGGGCTGGCTCTCGGGGTGGGGCTGGGCATCAGTCAGCGGGTATTATTATTATTATTATTATTTTCTATCTTAATAAACTGTCTTTATCTCAACCCACAGGCTTCACTTTCCCATTTCTCTCCCCCATCCCAGAGAGGGAGGGTGGAGGGTGAGCGAACGGCTGTGTGGTGTTTAGCTGCCGGCCGGGTTAAACCACAACACACTCAATATAATCTGCTCCATCAGCTTCCCCATTACTGAGGTCAGACTGACAGGCCTGTAGTTCCCCAGGTTCTCCTCCTGGCCTTTCTTGTAAATGGGCATCACCTTTGCTAGCTGCCAGTTACCTGGGACTTCCTCTGATAGCCTGATTATACGGCAGCTGTTACATGGTGGAAAACAGCTTGTTGAGCACTTCCACCAGCTCCCTCAGTATCCCTGGGTGGATCCCATCTGGCCTGAGAAAATAAAATGGAGGGCTTGAATGGAAGAAAGCATTGCTGTAAAGATATAGTACTCTTTAGAGTTTCAGGAGATCTACTGGGCCAAGATATTTCTCAGATAACATTTGTGCACTACCTGGAAGGGTGATGTTTTTGGGGAAAAGGAAGGGACTATGTATATATATATACTACGTATACATGTATACGGTTTGCATACAGCTTGGGGCATGGGGCAGCTAGCATGGCTGTTGGAAAGGTATGAACCCTGTAAATTCCACTTGTGATTTTTTATTTTATTTTATTTTATTTTATTTTATTTTATTTTATTTTATTTTATTTTAATGATATGAACAAAAATCTGCCATTTGGCTATGTTTTTTCTAGAGTGTGAGAATTCAGGCCTATTGGTCTGCCTGCCACCCCCAGAGAAAAAAGCACTAGCATTTTTCTTTCATCTGAAAGCAACACACAGAGAATGGTATTCAATAGTTAACAACAGCAACAACAACAAAAATACATATGATTATCCATTCAGTAGGAAAAACTGAAAATAAGGTAATTGTGGTTCTTATCCATGTTCTTCTGGTCATATTTACAGTTTATACTGAACTGAGCTCCTGATTTCAATTTTACAGATGCAAATCAAAACCCTTGACATTTAAGACACACATTCATAAGGTCAGAGAAGCATTCAGCAGTGTACCTGAAGACTCCCTAGGCAGGCTGCTTCTGTGCTACTTTTCTTCTCAGGGCAAGCAGTGCACTTGGATACCAGTTTTGGATGCTCACTGTCACCAGCATACATCTATTTAGACCAAAAAAGACTGAAGAAGCTTTTGAAGAAGCCTGGTCAGCTGTTAACCTTGCCAAGTTAGTTAAACACATTTCACTCTTTGCTTCTCAGAGATTCACTGTTGATAACAATGTGTCATTACTTGACCATTTTATTCCCATGAGAAATTTTGATTTTTTGGTTGAAAAGATGTCTTGATCATGTATGTGAGAATTTCCATGGTCTCTCCTGACACCCAAGCTGAACTGACAATTATTTTCCTTGCCGATTCCCAAAACAGAATACACAAGGACAGCTAAGCAGCATGGCTGCACATGAGACTTTGCATGCCAGACTCAGGGCAAAATGACAAATGGTGCTAAGATAAAATTGTTCTGTGTTGTAGGACAGTAATAGTGTCAGGAATTAAGATATAGGTTGAACAGTTATCATGTTATAGCCCTCCATTTTAATTTTTTTTAAGATTAAAATTTTGCACATTTAGGGGGTGAGAAAACAGATGGATTTGAATCAAAGTATAGATGTTAGTGAATAGACATTCACCACTGCTTGGATCAGTCTTTGCGAGATGACATATTGCCATGTTCTGCAGCCATGAAGACTAGCACAGATTTCATATTCAAAGATCCCCAGCAAGGATAGGTCTGACAAAAGAGAAGTGGTCTCAAGAATTTTTGGCTTCATTTTGAAAGGAGCAGTGGAGGAACAAAGAAGCTAAAGTAAAATGACAGGCACAAATGCAAAGCTTGCTCCAACCAATATTGGCTTCCTTGTGTTTGCTTCACCACATTTCTCCAGCTTGTCTGTTCCTTAAGTAAAGGTTTCCACCACTCCCACCACCATCACCCATGGACAAGCTCTTGACATAGGTTCTTGCTTGTTGCCAGCAGTATGGGGACTTTTGGTGTGATTTCTGAAATTATCAAGTAAATAATCTGACCAGCTTTTCCTGAGCAGGAATGAGTACACCCATAGTCATGAAAACCAAGGAAAAGGACTAGTGTATTTTAAATCCAGCATTCTCTGTTATATCACGAGTTTTTTGCAAGAGCAAAGCAGGAAGGGCTGTAGGAAGAGCAGTCCTTCAAATCTAAAATCCATGTATTTATGAGGTAAACAGTTATTTAGGAAAGCTTTTCTTGTGTTGTAAGAGATTTATTTATTCACATATAAAATGATCAAAACTGTTTTTCTATGCAAAAGTATTCTTCCAGAGGCTTCTGTCTGTGAAAGTATTCTTCTCTCTGCTCTATAGAGCTCCTTGGTATTCCTTACCAGCCTAACACCTACCACCGTAAGGGACTTCTCTTGGAACATTTCCCATCACCTAACCTGGGTCTCATTGTGACTCACAATGCCCTCACCTTTGGAGTTTGTCCCTCAATAACTGAAATAATTTTCTCTTTCTTCACATTCAGATCCTTTTCTCCACTGGCATCCACTGTAATCTCATTTCCTTATCTTTTATTAACAAAACACATTAGGAAAACCTCTGGGTACTTTTAGAGAACAATATTGATTTACAAACTTCAGTGGGAAAAAAATAAAATAAAATAAAGGAAGAAAAAGCATTCCTTCTGAGAAAATAAATTCGTCTGAGATGTCAGACTGTTTTGACAGTGGGTTGTGTGACAGCCTTCCTCTACTCTAACAATTGCTTTCAATAAAGCCTCAGTGATTAAAACCTGATTCCTCCTAATTTTGATTTGGAACTGCCACACATCTCTTGCTCAGTTGTTGCAATGGAGTCATTGAAATCCTACGTAAATACCCTTGTAAGTGTAAGAAGAACACGCTTGTAAATTTCCTTTGGGTCAAAAAGATTAATTTGTTCTATTAATTAGCATTCAGGCCACTGAGATTTAAATATAACTTGTAGAATGCTAAGCAAAATAGTCTACCAGGATCTAATATCTACTTTGTTCTACTTGATTAAACACAACATAAGTGCCACTGGACCTCTTGGAACTACATAATATACTTTTATACACAGATGTCCCAGTTTCTCCTTCATTTGCATTTACAGAGACTTTTAAACTACAGTACTTGCTATCAAATCTCCCATGCAGAAAGTCTGAAAGAAATTAGCTCTTTTCAACCTAGTGCTTCTTTTTCGTTCTTCTTTCTTCTTTTTTTCTTTCTTTTTCTGTTTTTTCTTTTTCATTGTTCTTTGTCTTTCTTTTTTTAGTATTAATCCATGGTGTGGTTTTCTTTGTAGCAGAAATGAAGGAGCAGATTTTGTCATGCCAAGAGGTAGGGTAACTCGTTTGTAATAATTACAGACTTCAGATGGAATAAGGTATTTTTGAAAGGAAGTGTTATTTAGTCTGGTTCTTAAAATACTGTATCAATATTGTAACTATTAATAAGTATTGATATTTACTTTCAGAAAATATACCCAATAGATGTGGAACACTGGCAGTTTTATATTTATTTATTTATTATTCAGTATAGAATAGTAGTTGAAGAGATATTTCTTAAAGATTGAAAGAAAAGGTAAATCACATTTGAATGTAAAGACCTAATCAATATCAAACTGGTGTCATATTTTAAATAGAAGCATTGGAATTATTGTTCAACTGTGTAACCTCACCTTTATCGTAGTATAAATCATCATAGCAAAAACATGATTCATTAATAGTCTTCAAAGTTAATTTTAATTGTGTACTAAATGTAGCTATGACTAGTCACCAACAATAATTTTATAATAGGCAAGATGAAAAAAAAATGACATTACTTTGTCAAATCACAAATAAAAATAATAAATCTTTCAAATGCTATGTTCTTCACTAAAAGTGTGCTCCTGTATGTTTGTTCCAAACATGCTGTAAAATACAGTCACTATATCTGTATGAGAATTACCTGTGAGAAAAGGCTGAATTATTCCATTAACAGAAGAAAGACTTCCAAGTACATGAAATAACATCATTATTATCAGGCACACATGTATGAAACCTTTTAGAAGACATTCATAAAGAAAGTATACTGTAAAATTACAATGCATGATTCAAATTAAATAACACAGTTATTGAAACCTTCTAGAAAAGAATTTTCATTCAAAAAAAAAAAAGTGAGATAGCCTTGTCAAGAACACTGATGAACTCTGGAAATATAATGTGAAATAAGTGACATGAGTTCCACTTTCCTTATTCATATTTTCAACCTTCAGCTACCAATTTTGTATTTCTTTCATGATGAAAGGCAAGTATTCTTTCCTTTATAACAAAACAGAGAAATTGAATTGCAAATAAATTAAAGTTACATTCATACAAGACCTGACTGATGCTGGAGCTGAGAGCACTCAAGTATTCCATTCAACTGCATTAACTTCTGAAAAACACACTTCCCACAATCACAAATTCTTCTGCCTTGCCTTGTTCTAAGCATTTTCTACCACTTAAAATGTGGTTCAAAGGACCTCTTATATGTGTGTGTATATAAGCTGTTATGTTATACATAACAGCTTATTAAATATTAATAAGGTAATTTTAGACAGCATATTTTCTGTTTAACATGAAGCTTGAAAACCATACACTTATATTTGTGAACAGGGAGGAATTGTGTGGTTTTGTTCATTCATGAATATGATGGAAGCCTGCTCTAACTCAAAAACTGTACAAAATGCATTTTAAATTTTTTAATGTAAGTGTATCACGATCCCTCCAGAAACTATAAGCATATTTTGCTTCTGTGCTTCTTCTTCAGCATAATAGCAAACATATTGCTTGCCATGGAGGCAGGGAGACCAGTAATATGTCCCAGTATGTCCTAGTTTCTTTTTATTTATTTTTATTTTTTTGTGTGTGTTTAAAACCACAATGAAATTATTACTGTATTCACCCCGAGACAAGACAGACAGAAGAGGAACATGAGACAGAAAAGAAGTGTATGGGAAGAAAAGAGGTTGTTGGAAAAACACTTTTTTTTTTTTTTTTTTTTGTTATAATCTGTTCTTATGCTTCCTAATACAAATTGTTTTCCTATTTTCCCTTTTTTTTCCTTTGGGTAGGGGGGTGTTGGGTGTTCAGTGTTTCACCTTCATATTCACCTCCTTTCATTAACATATAACATTGTCATTCACCACTATTTGCCTACTTTGTAGTTGCTTATCTTCTGCTTGTAAGGTCAGGTAAATTTTTTTTATTATTATTATTATGATTTTTTAATACATGTGCATATTTAGATAGGTTTCTGAAATTATAAAAATATCTTTTATTTGGAGAATAAATAAAGACTGTGCTTCTGAACTTGAAAGACAATGGACCTTGTAGGGTTAAGATTGTATTTGTGCATCTTCATTGTCATATATATCAGTCTCTGCTATGCAGAAAACATTTTCATAAATGCTGGAAATTAGAAAAATATTTTTGATCTTTGGTGTTCTAGTCATAATCCATAGTTTTGAAAACTGTAACTTAAAACGGTACCAAAAAAAATCAGTTAAATATTTTTTAATGATTAAATAAAGCTGAAAGATAAACAACTTATCTAGTGAAAAATGAACTTGTCAATGAAAGATGGATCACTGCTAAATAATCTAGATTTCACATGTGTTGGAACATCCAACAAATTTCCCATATTTAATTAACAAATCACTCATGTCAGTCTGAGTAGGAAGTAATTTAGAGAAAATTGTAGTGTGTGTATACTGGTTCAGTTTGAATCTTAAGTGAAAATGTCCTTGGAGATGTATGCAAAAAGGCTCAACCTTAACATTTTGCTAGTTTCCACAGCTGAAAAAAATCTGATATATTTCTATGAGGACTAATTAGTGACTATTGTGGAGGTCTGGGACTGTAATATGGTGCATTCCACATGTCAATGCTTTAAGTATTTATGTGATCACATATGAAAATTTTATTATGTTAACCAAAACTAATAATATACTTTTTTTCTTCAAGAATCACAAAGCTTGCACAAATTGATTTGTTAGGTGCAAGTTCTTCTTTCATCAAGTACAGGAAAGTATGTGCCCTTAAAGAATGTTACAATTTTTCCCAGCTGTATGTATTTCATTACACCAATAGGAGCTCTATTAGTCTACTGATCTCTCTATTTCACCTGGTAAAGCAAGCAGAAAAATGGGGAAAGAGAGTTTTATTGATGTATTACTATAGTGGCTGCAGTGACAATTTTAGTCATACACTATGCTAAAAGAGTCATTAGCCAAAATGAAATCTGAGGCCAGATAACATTTCAAGATGTTCAACAAGATAGTTCTGTTATTTGAAAAACAGTATGTATTTCATCAAGAAAATATCAAATTATTTCCTGGGATCATTTATTTTCAGTCAAAACTCCAAAGTTATGTGCACTTCCCCCAGAAAAACTGAAGGTTTTAGAAATTAAATAGTGCTATCAAAGTAGTCTTATCGCTTCTCAATATTGAAGGGGATTGTAGCAGTATATCTTTTCAGTCTGAATCTCTACATCTGAGGGCATGGTTAGAGTACACATCAATGTTGTTTGGACACTGTAATAACTACTGGGTCCACATTCCACCATCCTACATTGTTTCATAAGCTTGGAAAAGCAGATAATCACATTGTATAAAGAGTATCACCAAAGCACAAACTTTGAAAGAAGCATAACTAATAATCTGTTGTACTTACACCAATGTCACCAACCTGCACAAGACTAAAATCAATCCAAAAAAGACATAGATTCTCAACATGCTGTACTATAACCAACACCCAATACCTGTTCTGGGTGACGCCAATACTAAATTAATTAATTGTGTTAATCTAATTTCTGAGTACCTGAAAATTTCTTTTTACTCCAGGTCTGACTTTCACAGCAAAATTGGATGTTTAAATATTACAGCTTTTAATACCTAAATCCTGCCTTCATTCCAGCATTTCAGTACAACTGATCTTGAATGTCATTGCTTAATAATTAATTGTATAATGGGTTGCATTTAAATTAAAACTAAAATTAAAACTTTTTATCAAAATGGTTCTTACAAACCCACCAACTTTTAGATCCACAGAAAACATATCTGATCCTTGCTCTCCTTTTAATTTTAATTATTTCCATGCCAATTTCTCCTTTTTCTTCTCTATATTTTCCTGCCAACTTTAATATCTTGTTTTGAATTTTTGTGCATGCTTTGCATTTTGAATCCAAAAACACATGTAACTTGTACATTTGTACTAAAGCTGAATATGATTCAAACAGAATCCTAGAACTTATGCTTTGCATGGAAGTTAATAAAAAACACTGTAGAAGTTTTCCTTTCACTTTCCCAAATGTAATGTTTAATATAAAAACAACCATTGTACCTGTCACTGATTCCCAGACCAGGAATCAAGAATACAGAAAATGACATCTTTATATTGCTTAGAATTCCCTTTTTTTTTTTTTTTTTTTTTCCTTTTTATTTTTTTTCTTTTCCATGTTCCATGATGTACCACATTCTTCAAATATCTTTTCCTTAGCTAAATATAGATATCTCTCCTTTTCTTCTAACCTGTCAGGAGTATTGTGGGATCATGTTGTGACTATGAATTTTGCATAATTTTACACAAGAAAGATAGCAGCTTCATTGTTCTAATTTCAGATGTTCGTTAACCCAAATTATAAAACCCTCAAGAATTCTGAGGAAGGAAACTAGTGTGTTAATTTATTATAACACTTAGCCTGTGCATAAGAAGAATCTTATGAATTTCAATACTGACAAAAATAAATGTCTTCCAAGATGCCTTCTCTCTTGTTGAGAAAATTCCAGAAAATTTATTTCAGCCTTGTTCCTGGGCTTTCCAGCTATATTTGCAAGAAGCATCATGGTATGACCTCTATAAAATATCAACATTTATATTAGAGTTCCTTAGCAAAATAGATTAAACACTGAAAGCTCCGCCAAAATAAGAAGCTTAGGGTCTTATCCAGTAGAAAGCAGATGTTGGTCTACAAAAGTTCAGACCCTTAAACTCTCTGGGCCTACTGCTTTTTCAGAGAGTTATTGCTTTGACATTGTTCATGTAATACTGTATTACTAGAGACTGAAAACCATTTTTCTCCAAAAGCTTCTTCATTTATTAGGTATAAAATTAATTTATGTTTTTGAATGAAGTAAATTAAACATCCCAACACCTAAGCTGCAAATACAGCTTAGATATGTTAGATATTTTTGTGCAAGGATGACTTTAAATAGTTTTAATTGTGAGGCTTAGTAATAGCTAGCAAGGTTTGCAGACATAGTTAGGTAAAATGTGATTATGTTACCATCAAACTGAGAATCCACAGCTATCTCTGGACGTAAGATAGAAGCTTCCAAACCTACCTCACCCAAAGTCACCACCAAGGCACCAGGCTGGACACAAGCTTTGCCTCTGATTGGTCGTGAAGACCATCAACTTAATGATAGACCAGGAAGTATATCACTTTTTTTAACATTGGTGGATTAGCTTCTAGCTACTAAATAGTTATACTAATCTTATGTGCCACAAACTTTCACAACTTGCCTCACTTTGCCTTTCCTTGTTTTGCTTCACCTTACCAAGCTTGCTTGCCTTGCTGTCTTTAAAATCATTTGTAAGCATCCTCTGTAGGAGGATGCCACAGATAAATACCCACCCCAATGTGGTAGGATCTATCTGTTCCAAAAAAAAAAAAAGCATTGTTTTATTCCTCCAATATCATCCTTGTGCCTGGTACCAAACTTAAATATGCAAAATATATACTTATTATACTTAAATATGCAAATATCCATATTTTTGCATACTAATCAATGCTTACAAAAGCCAGTTTATTAGGTTATATATATTTTTTTCTGACTTATTTTCCACAAGGTAGAAAGCTTTCTAAGGTGAAAATTCCCATTTTACTACTGTCATCCATTTACATTACTGTCAATTCTGAAAATAATTGAGGAAAATAACTAAACAGACCTCCAGAATGTCTTATTTACTGATTTTGTGAATATATTTTAAAAATTTTCTGGGAAAAGGCTGTTTTTAGGGGCTACATTCACAAAACTTTGTCAAAAACGATATACTTATGAAAGATTAAAAACTCTTTAACACAGTGGAACTCCTACAAATTGTTAACTTAATCATATATGTTAATCTGTAAAATTAGTAAACATTTCATTGATTTTATTAGAATAGTTGTTGGGGTTTTTTTCTTCTTTTTTTTCTTTTTTTTTTTTTAATGGGATGGTGTCATTTCTGTAAAAAAATTGTTGAGCTGTTTATTGGATACCTGTTTTCGTAAAAAAATAATATATATATCACTCTGATATAAAACTAAAAATCAGGATAAAATTTGGTAGGTGTTTTATACATTAGTGAATTTCCTTTAACATTTTCATAATTGGTTTGCTTATTACTTTACTTATATTTTATTAATATTTAAAATGCTTTCATTTTCCACAACAGAAGAGGCACAGAGGACTTGAAATGAGCCAAAACCACCCTCAAAGAAAGTTATGCAATCTTACAGTTTTCAGAATTAGCTACAAAAACAGCCTGGACAGAGCAAATTTGAACTTCTAAACTGTAAATTGTAGAAAATAATAATAATAATAATAAATCCTAGAACTATGGTTGCAGGTTAATGGAATGAGTTTAAAGGAGAAAGTCTGAGATTGTCTGAAATATGTGCTTAAATTTATTGTTCTAGCATGCTTCCTGTGAAGACAAAGAATAATGTTGCTTTAGAACCACAGGAGTATTGCTCACAGTGTCACATTTTGTATCAGACAAGACTTAGCTTACAGAGCTAGTAATTACCCAAATCTGCTTAGTTTATGTATTTATTTATTTATTTAATATTTTAGGTCAGATGTGGTATAAGGCGGAGGTTTTCATGCAACTATAACATACTTGCCTGGACATCTACAGGGAATCTTGAAGTGCAGAGATTTATGAAAACAAAAAAATAATGAGAAAAAAAATAATAAAAATATGTCTATCTCCAACAAAGGCTTGACTGAAATGAAAAAGTGAAAGTCTGGGTCAGGTCAATCAATTTTTTCTTAGCTCTTTCTCTGCACATTCTCAGTGCTACTACTTAATCAGTCATCTCCTGACAAAGAGCATTCTGAAATCTTTAATGAGGACAGGGGCTATCAAATCAACATCCATCTATTTCTCCAGAACCAACTCAAACAGAATCATAGCATTAAAATAATTCAGTTTCCAAGTGTACACAATTTATATTGAAGGTAAAGATTGTATGCTAAACATTAAGCTGCAAGATAGTGCAGCCACAACAGTTTGACACATTTATCCCAGTCCTGTGCAGGAAAGCAAGTTGCTGCATCTTTCAGCCACATCCAGATCTTGATGTGTCATCCTGCTGCCTTCTCCCACACATACCACCCAGCGCCTGTGCTAATTGCACAGCCAGATGCAGCCCTGCCTGCATGCTGGGGACATGAAGCTTGATCTGCTTCATCACAGGCTCTGTAGTAGAAATCACAGAAATTATCTACCCAGTCTAAATTGGCCTGGCAGCAACGTTATCTCTCAGGATGGATTTGGATTTCTGAAGGTAATGTGAGAGGAGGTCAGAGATTCAAAAGCTGCTTAAAGGAGATGGCAAAATAGTCCCGTGAAGAGAGGCAGTGCAAGATAGTTACATCTCCTGGGCTATCAACAGGATATTTAAGGATGTTACACCCAAAAAACACAGCTGGTCTGTTTGTCCTACACTTCTCTATATTTCACTGCTTACTAAGTGCCCCAGGGATTTACCGTAAAGCCAGGAATTGCTAGAGTAGGAAGGAACCACAACAAGGAAGGAACCAAGTTTCATTTTTCCCTTGTCCATGGCCCTTATGATTATTATGGATGGAAATGACATATGGGAGCATCTGTGGCAGTCTTACATATTTAAAGACCTTGCTACATACATGATACACTCTGTGCTGCATTGGTGTTATAAATCTGCTTTGTGGGAGAATACTTCAGCACACTTTATAATAACGTTGTCAAAACTTGCTAGATCATTGGGAGGTTCTTTGAGGCTGGGTCCAGCCAGTGCCTGAAGTTAAACAAAAGAGTTTCAGTTCCTATTCAGTGTACAATAAAGTCACAGATTTTTTTAATGTAACAGGTAAAGGCTTTCACAGTAGCACAGCTACTAAGTGAGAACATAAATCAAAACATATTTTGATTATTAAACAAAACATTTATTTACAATGAGATATTTTATTAGTTTTGCTACTTTTATTAATATAGCTTTAGCTATATAAATTTGAAGTAATATGTATATTTACAGATGATAATTCAGAAGCGACCTCCATGACCACTGTTAATGGTGCTTAAACTATTTCTAGGCAATCTGGCAAGAGCAGATTTTGTTCTCAGAAAGGAAAGAAGAAAGTAAACTGGAGTGTTTAACAGTTTTCTAAAAGCAATATTTTCTTGAGCTCTTCAACTTGACCTGAATGTAGGTCAACAAAAGATAATTAAACAACATAAACAATTCAAAATGGACTCCAGATAAAATCATGGATGCCTCTTTACAGCTAAGAACAGAAGAATGAAGATGGATTTGGTATGATCCTAAACCACAGATGGTGCAACACATAAGAAATGAAGAGATTTCCAAATAATCCTAAAAGAAACAGAGGGCAAGTCACGTTTGACTACTTAGCCACAAGAGGCTCTGTCTTTCTGTTGGCTGATATACCTTCATTAGAGAGCTTTTATACTCAGAAGTCTGTTTCAGTTGGTTCTGACCCCAGAAAAGCAAATCACATACCCAGCTGGAAGGACACCTCAAGCTCACAAGAAGATTAATGTCTGTCCTCTCTTGCCTAGACAGTTAGTTAAGAAAAGTGCTGTACACACTATGGAATGAGGGTCTGATCCTCCATCAGACTGTTGTGACAATAAGGCTTTTACTAGGGCAGAACATTCTGAAGGAATGTATGTGAATAAAGCTTAGCTTTCTGCCTTTAGGGATACAGCAAACATGCCGTTATCATTTTGTATGACCTGGGGAAGAAGTAAAAAGGCAGGCAGGCAGGAAGGAAGGGAAAGCGAGAGAAAGGGAGAAAGGAAGAAAGAGACAGAAAGTGGAAAAGCAAGGAAATGAGAGTGAAAGAGAGAGAGAGAGAAGAAAGAAAGAGGAAGGGAGGGAAGGAGGGGAGGAATCACAGAATCACAGAATTTCTAGGTTGGAAAAGACCTCAAGATCATTGAGTCCAACCTCTGACCTAACACTAACAGTCCCCACTAAACCATATCGCTAAGCTCTACATCTAAACGTCTTTTAAAGACTTCCAGGGATGTTGACTGCACCACTTCCCTGGGCAGCCCGTTCCAATGTCTAGCAACCCTTTCGGTAAAGTTCTTCCTAACACCCAACCTAAAACTCCCCTGGTGCAACTTAAGCCCATTCCCCCTTGTCCCGTCACCAGGCACATGGGAGAACAGACCAACCCCCACCTCGCTACAGCCTCCTTTGAGGTACCTGTAGAGAGTGATAAGGTCACCCCTGAGCCTCCTTTTCTCCAGGCTGAACAATCCCAGCTCCCTTAGCTGCTCCTCATAGGACTTGTTCTCCAGGCCCCTCACCAGCTTCATCGCCCTTCTCTGGACTGAAA